>JMFS01034850.1:0-13712 GCA_000699545.1 Podiceps cristatus
AGCAAACTTGCTGAGGGTGCACTCAGTCCATGTCAGGGTGCGCTCCATGACAGAGGGTGCACTGTCCATGTCACCAACAAAGATGTCAAACAGCACCGGCCCCAGTACTGACCCCTGAGGAGCACCACTCCTCACTGGTCTCCACCTGGACATCGATCCATTGATGGCAGCTCTTTGGGTGGCCATCCAGCCAGTTCCTTATCCAACGAGTGGTCCATCTGCCCAATCGATGTCCCTCCAGTTTAGAGACCAGAATGTCGTGCAGGACAGTGTCGAATGCCTTGCACAAGTCCAGGTAGATGATGTCAGGCGGCTGCCCCCTGTCCACCAACACTGTAACCCCATCATAGAAGGCTGCCAAGTTCATCAGGCACGATTTGCCCTTGGTAAAGCCACCTAGATGCTCTCTCCCCCCCCCTTTCTTTTTTTCAGGTTAAATAGGGTGAGGGTCTCCCTCAATAAAGCTTAGTTTGGCTAGTAACTTCGCAGGATCTGAGCCTACACCTTGTATGACTGGACTGTCATATATTGCTAATGAGCAGCTGTAGCTTAGACTTTATAAAACAACATGATGCTTTCAAATGTAGAGCACTATCCAATACTATTATCTGCTACAGGTATGTAATTTTTTTTTTTTTTCAGTGCTACTGATTTGAATGTCAGTAGGTAATGACAGTCTTTAAAACATGTGTTTCCTTAGTTCTGACATTACTGGCTCAGTTTTGAATGCCATATGGTTGCAGGCTTAACTTTTCAAACTTTGGTTTAATATCAAGGTTAATGGTAAGGTCACTTCTTTGTGTCTCCAGCTCAGCTGATGCTCAACCAAACTGAAATAATATCCTGTGTTAGCTATAATAAAAATTTTCTCATGTAACAGTACTTCAGTAAATCAATTCAGTTTTCCGGGATGCAGTTATCCTTTCCTTTGAATGCAAATAACACAGCTACATTCTGGGAAGCCACATATTTATATTGTCCCTAACACTTATTAGGTATTTGAACTTGATGCAAAAGTGGAAGTTATCAGAAAAGCATTGAGACACAAGAACATAAATTGGCAACTCATTATTGTCTTCTCTCCCAGTTTTACATTTGGAGAGCCTTCACATGCTTTTACAGCCTCTACAAATTTCTTGCTTAGTAAGAACATACAAATTGCACACTATGATATTGTGCAAGCCTGGATTGAATAATATTCTTTACCAAACTCTCACAAAGGAACATATGGCAAAACCCCCACTATTTAGTATTACTGCTAATTAAAGTTTATCCAATGGGAAATAATATGAAGTTAGTATGAGCAGTGAGAATGAATAATAGCACATACCAGCATAGCCAGAAATCAACCATTCAGAGGAGTGACTGCAGTATCACAGATCTTACAGTATACAATGCATTGAGTAAATACTATAGCAGTGTTCAGCACAGTTGTTTTGTTAATGATCTTTTTGATACTAGGTTGCACCTATGGCAGAACAAGATGACACGATTACTGGAGAGCTTATGTCTATAAAGATCACAACTGGAAGTCAAGAAAGTAAATGTCAGGTTACTTGAACTGTCTTCAACTCTGAGATCCCTGATGTTCCTCAGCATTTATTTTTATCCAGTATATTGCGGAGGTGGGGGAAGTAAGACAGACAGACAAAGACAGAAAGCACATAAATTTTAAATGCATTTAAATCATAACTATAAATGTAAGGATTTCCTGACCTGGGACTGAATAAAGAAGAAAAAAATGAAGCATATATTTATTAAGTAGTACATACATGTATGTTTTCATAACACTGCCAGAAAACAGAAATTATCCAGTGCCTTCATCTTCTCAGCTCAGGATTAAAAACAACAACTGTGTATTTGCATGTAGATTTAGTAGAAATTGGTTCATCTTAACTCAGGGAGATAAGAACTACTAAAATACAGGATTGAATTTATAGAACTGATTATGCCAAGGTGCAAATAAATAAATTAAATTAAAATAATTCTGCTAATTAGAAATCAAGCCAAATACCTACAAAGAGTTTTAAATTGACAGCAATCAGATTGCAAGAAATCTCTAAGAAATAGAGCTGCAGAATGAAGCACTAGCCCATCAATGAAAATTTCATTAACAGATCATACTTTCATTTCTCATATGCAGGCTTTTTAAAAGAACTCCAAACAAGGGTTCTCTTACACAACAAAAAATCATTTTATAGTGTTCCTGAATTATTACTCTCATTATGAAGTTGTAATATTGATTGATATTTAATCAGACTTTTAATTAGTCTGATGAATTAGGCAACAAGTGACATTCACATATTGGCAGACCCTTCTCTACTTTATCCTTGTCAGACAACAGTTTCACATACGTCAAATTATCTTGTGAGACTTTTATCCTTGAAGACTTTTTATTCCTTGGCGTGTTCAAGTAACCGACCTCAACACGGGTCCCCAAGATTATACTGTACAAATTGTAAAACCTTTGTGTAGGTCATACTGCTGCATGATACAGTTTACTCCCATACAGCCATATAAACATTTCCATTATAAATATTATCTTAATAGTAGTATCCTTATGAGGAAAAAAAATAAACCCTTATCATTATTACGATGTTATCTATGTTCCTACTCTGTGTGTATGCATAATTTAGGCAGTAATTAATGCTGGATTGTCTTTTAAAAAGTTAGTATCTAGATTCTGATAAGCACAGAAAAATCTATTAAACTACAACTCCCTACTGCAGTTGTTAGCTGGGTTCCCAAAGCAAAGAAAGGACTTGTGATCATGTCCAGCGTAGATGTCTACACCAGCCTATGCTATCAACAACTTCTCACTCTGGGGATAGAAGAGACAAGATTTCATAGACATTAAGTTCCTAAAGGTTCTGTGAAAATCAATAGCCACTGGGCATGTGGCCTCACTAAGTAAAGAGCTGGAGACCAAACTTTTGCCTTTGAAAACACCAGAGGTGTCACAGGGGAAAACAGACACTTGAAAAAAGCTACCTTAGCTGCAGGCTAACAGGTTACCTTGGTTAAAAATACAGGAGAACTGACAAGTTCTGAGACAGGTTTGTCTACCTGTATAAAGTTGCTTGAATATTACAGCTTCTGAAGGAATAAAGTATGTCAAGTTAGGCACCAGTGTGTGTGTGCATCACTTACCACGCATACACACACACACGTATCGTAAAGATGATAGTACATTCAAGTTTCCTCTTCTATCTTGGGATCTAGTTAGTCATGTTCTGTGCGATCGTGTCTCCTGTTTAGAAATGTGATTCAGCAATCACTGCATCACTGACATGTCAGCACGTAAAACAGAATAGAAAAAATTGAAGATATTAGGATTTCATGACTGTTCTTATTCATATACTTCATCATCTGTCAAAACATGAATATGAGAGTTCAGAGGAGGAGCTACCTTTGTTATCAATGTCTATAATATTTTAGTGAGATTCAATCTCTTCTGCATTTTAGATATGTATCTTTATTTAATTTCAGGAGTGATAAGGACACTAGCATAAGGGCTCTGAGACTATTACTTTCTGGTAGGATTTGGCTACAAGGGCTGAGGGCTAGTGGTCCCCATCCTCATGAAAGTGCCCACTGCCCAGGGCTGGAGCTGCCCTCCAGCTGCCCTGCTCCATAGGGAGGTGGTGGGATCGTGCTGGCCGCCAAGTCCTTCTGTGCCACTGACATGCTTTTTTATTCTTAAAAACCTTAAGTAATTATAATATGTGGCTTTAGTATGGGCTAAGAGGAAAGTCAGGCCAAGCCAACTGAGTCTGATGAAAATGGTAATTTCAGGTGTTATAGTGCAGTCATCAGATATCAATTTTGTACATTCTTCAGGTACAGGAAATCCCTCTGGGATGAAAGAGGGGAGACTCTTCTCCCACCTGAAAGGTAAGCATAACCCAGGATGAGCTGCATACTTTTGAAAGTGTCCCATCAGGAAGGAAGCCCATCTCTCTCATGCATTAAATGGTGGCTCCGAACACAAAGAAGGACCCAAAGGTTCCCAGTCTTTAGCATTTTGCTGAAGAAGGATGCTCACCTTCTTTAAATACTCTTTCAAGCCATAAAAGATGGCAGAAAACATGCAGAGATTGTGAAGACTAGCTTTTTAACAAAACAACCAACAGTGCTTGTCTAATGTTCATACTCCCTCAGCATCCCCTCAGCCCTGTTGTTATGGGTTTGTTGGTTTTTTTTTTAAACCTGAGAGTCAGTAGACCATTAATACACACAATTTGCCTGTGTGATGTATTGATTAGTGAGGGAAATGATAAACCACTGTAAATAGAAATATGAGTCCTCTGGATAATATTCCTCCTACTCAATACAACGAAGCAGTCATGTTTTGAAATGAGTACATTAAACTTAATTTGTCTCAAGCTTAAATGACTACTTACAAAGCCCAGGACAGGCATCATTTCAACCCTGACATCCATGATGTACAATATAGCTACATAAATTTCAGGTTTTTTACACTCATAATGGCACTGATTATAATTCTAGGGAGGATATAAGTTACTACCATAACATTGTGCTTCAGTGCAGAAGATGTCTAACACCTACACACATTTTACTTGCCATTCCCTCAGTAACAGAAAGTTAAGAGCAGTGTACACCTTTGGTAAAACGTTGCCTGTACAATACAAAAATAATGCTTTACCAACTTGGAAGTTCTTTGCAAATATTCATCAATAATTTTCAAATTTACAGATAACCATCAGTCAAGTAATTTCCCCATGTAAAATGTACAAATGCAGAAACATAGCAGTATATTCTCTTTAGAAAGAACAATCTTGCTTATTGCCATCCCTAAAACCACCATGTGCCAAGTTTCAGCTTCAGAAAAAGGTAATACACTGTAGATGCTTGTCTCATTTAGACTTTAGTGTGACTGTTAAAACAGAATATGAGAATTGTCTTAAGAGACACACTGCAACACTCATGCTAAGTGTTTGCCTTAAATGGTAACAGAGAAACAGACACCAGGTATATTCACTACTACAGAGATGTGATTTTCCTTTCTGCCCTTTACACCTGGGCAGCATCCTACTTCACCCACCCATGCTAACATTAGTACCCATGGCAAGCAATTTTCTGAACCTAACCTGACAGAATACTGCTCCTCTTGACTGCAGACAGAGCAAGGTCAAGCCCTTTTTAAAATTCACTGCCCTGAATCATCTCAATCTGAGAGCCAAAGATAAGCTTTTGGGGGAAGCTACCCTGTAAATTGGTGAGATATAAACCACATCTACAATCACCGAGATGCAGGAGGAGGGTTTCACACCTTGCTGGAAAAGTAATAAATGAGTGAACAGAAAAACAGAGGAAATGAGACTCAGTCAAATAAAGGGAATTTCACACTTCCAAGAAAGCGCAATAATGCATATTACGGTGAGTGGCCAGACTGTCTTCAAGATCAGAAAGATAAATTTGCTTGAGAGAAAGAGATACTATCCAGAACATCTAGAAGGCCTCAAAGGAAGAATGGAGATAAAAGCTAAAAATGCCCCACTGAGAATGCATAATCTCTGACATGTGGAGCATGCAAGTACAGAAAGGCAAGACTCCCTAACAGCGACCACAGCGCATCAGCTGAATAGACGTGAGAGATTTTCCAGTTCAAACTCAATGTTAAACACAATAAACGTGGCTTTTCTTTTGGTTGTTCAGTTACACTTTTCAGAAAAATTTATAGATCTATTCTTTATTTCACAGGCTCTCAAAAAACCCTAGAATGAAATCACATTGGCTGAAATGAAGTGCAATCCCAAGGTACGCAATAATACCAAAACATTCCCTAACTCTTTGGGACGTTTTGACAAGTGCTGTCACTCCCAGGATTTTATCCACAGGACAAGAGAACACACTTGGACATTGGTGTGTCCATGGGGACCCAGAGAACCAGCACCAGGCGAGTCAGAGCAGGACAAAGTGCCTTGCAGTGGCTAAAGAGGAAGGTTCTCTGGCCTCTGAACGATAAGGGGAGCTGCACAACTGAACTCGGATGGTCCCCAAGGTATCTGGGAAGAATGTTCAGTATAAAGGCCTCTAAGCCTGAAGTCTGGTTAAAAGTCTTAAAAGCAGTGGCTGGATTTAACTATTTTATGGTATGACCGTAGCTAGTTCCAGTGATTCGATGTAGTTATTACTTTATTAATGCATTCTGGTGTAGACTGTGGAAGCAATCTGATGATACATGACCGCTTCTTAGAGCAGATGGTTTGGGCAGCTACAGCAAAAGGGAAAAAAACAAAACAAAACAAAACAAAACTTTACTATGCAAATGTAATTAGTTGCCTTTGAAGTGCTGGGACACACCACAAAGTCATCACTGGCTGACTAAAATATTTGATCCATATTGAAGAAAACAGCCCTACCTAGACGAGAAAAAGTTCAAGGAATCTTAACAGATTACAATGTGTACAAAAAATGGGGGTGGGGGAAGAAGGAAAACACTAATAACAATGAAGGCTAAAAGACTTAATTAAACAAAAATATGAACTTGCACACATTAAGTCAGGAGATAAAGTAACATGGCAGTTATAAAGTGGCCTTCAAAGGTCAAGTATTTCTGAAAAATAAAGTAAGAAAGTGACATGAAAATGAAATATTTATCAGGGTTAAAAAGGTAAAATAAAATACTTTTAACCATACAGAAGGATAATCAACAGTATCACCAGCCTGCATTTCAAATAAACTGGAAGGAAAATTCTGTGGACAGAGCTGCCACAGCTGATGACTGAACTTTTTAGTTTTGCTGTGATATTGTCCCAAGATATCACTGAAAGCACACTCAAAGCAGTATGCTGCCTATTTGGTAAAGAAGTAAAGGACTTCCATATCCAGGCCTACCAGGATAGCACTTTTCACTAAAACTAAATATCCTTTTCCCAGCAGGTGGCAGAAATTCAGTCACACAGGGAACAACTTTTCCTCTCCCAGATACCATTACAGACTGATTGACTGAGGAGCAGTAACTATTTCTCATGAAACTACCTACCTTTTCCTGATGATTACATGTTGCATCTCATGTTATCATTGCAGCAGGAGGGCACGTAATCACCAGAAACAAAAGGGAAACTATTTTTGATGCAGTTTCTCATGAGGATGATGATGAGAATTTGCCACTGAATACAATAAGGAGGAGAGCTGGAATGCAAGATTTACAATTAACACTATTCCCATGAAAGCTGCACTCACTGAAGTGCACAAGCAAACTGCACTGTGACCTCCAATGCCTTTAAAAGAGACAACATCATGCCCATCAACCAACCACCAACACTTCTACAATTCTAACTTGCAATTCATTACACCCTTCTACTAGTATGTTTTTGCTGTACCTCTAATACACAAAAGGAAACTATTTTCCCCATTATGCTTAGCAGTTTCAATATTCTCTGAAAATGTCTTAACAAGCAATTTCCTTTCAGAGTTCCGGCAAACTTGATGTGCTGATCTTGAGATGTTCTCATCCACTTTTCCAGAGGGAAATAATGGTCACTAAATTCCTTGTAAATAAGTTTAAGTAATTTCTGTCAGCTTTCTCTGCTGCTTCAAACAATTGAGGCTTTTAGGATTAGATAGGCTTCTAAACTGTTCAGGTGCTGCTTTACATTGTCTTAGAGTTGCAGTTTCAATTTTCAAGTGAGAAGATGTTATCCAAGTATAGTTGCATCTTTTCCCTTTCTGTGCCCTTCATTTCAAACAATTGACCCCTTCTCTGAAAAAAAAAAAAAAAAAAAAGTGCTTAACTGAATCTAATCCATGTAGCACTTCTACACTTTAGTAAGGTCCTCAAAAAAACAAACAAAAAAGTACAGGAATATGGGTCTTAAAACACACACTTGGCTCTGCTGTTGTAAAACCTCCCTTGGGATACAATGACGACTGGAGAAAGATGCAAAACAAAGAGGAAAGAATTATGAAACTGAACAACTAGTTATGGAAATTAACAAAGAGGTGGTTTAGTCCACAGGAAATAATATGCAGGACTGCTATGTGATAATAATCCTCAAACAAGTAAACACTAAGTACAAAAGTAAAGAAAAACCTCTTTTGTTTTCCTGCTACAAGCAAGATAGGAAGTAGGACGTGTAACAGCAAAGGTGGTATGTGTTCAAAGTAACAAGAAACTTCTCACAGTACAGACAGGCACTGAAATAGACTGCTTAAAGAAGTTCTGCTGTTCCCATGGCCAGAGACTAAATGCTTCCAACGACTGAGCTACAGTGGTGGAGAACATAATCTGCTTAGGTCCCCTTTGCCATATTTTTTAATCATTCTATAAAGATCTTAGCTATGGTTTTAATTATCATATTTCTGACTACTTCTATGTTTTAAATGAATAGCTTTTCTAGTACCTCTTCATCAGATAGCAGAAGGCTCAAGTATATATCTCTCTATAGCATTTTTGGCTTTTGCTCCATAGCCTTTTGTGTTAATATCGGCACTCTGCTGCACATTAGCATGCTCACAGCACATCTCAAAGGGTATCCAGATGATTCCTATCAGCTTCAAGGGGAAAGGGGCAGATTTTTAACCTTACCTGGAAATTAAGTTCATACAAAGTGCTTCCAAGCAGATCTAAGTAATTGGAAACAAAAACTACACTGCTTTGTAGAGCAGATCTCTCTAATGAGTGTTTGTATGACCAAGCTCCATTTGTGCTGAATCATAGCACACATAACAGAGAAGGAGAAATTCACATAGTTGAAATTCAAAGTTTGATTTGTACTAATCAGTAAGAATGGGAACTTGATTTATTTCTTTTAAAAAGCAGACTGCAGAATAGGAAACCTTTTCTGACTATTAAGTTCTTTTACAAAGCATGAACTACGTAGAGATGCACAGGATAATGCACAGCTGACTTTGGAAGGGACAGCCCAGAATTTTAGTCCAGCATTCGTACCGGGTGTCAAAACTAATTTTAGGTACAAAGTTATCCAGTCAATGAATAATGGTCTTTTAAAAAGCCTCTTTCATTTCTCAGCAGAAACAGTTTTTTGTGGGTTTTTTTTTGTTTGTTTGTTTGTTTTGTTTTTCTTTAATATTAAGAGCAAACATAGTATCTGTTTTTAGGCAAATCTGGTAATTAAACTGGCAAGAGGAAGCTCTTTCAGTTTCATTATAAAACTGTAATACAGTAATGAAGCATTCTTGATGTCTAAGGAAAAGTAGATTGAATTCCCAAAAGACACTCATTTTGCCAAACCACATACAGCATAACACTTTTCTGCTGGCCAATTGGTTTATGACAGTTACATCCTATTTATAGATTTCCTTTAGTAACTGTTTTGAGCCTGAACTGAACAGGCTCGAACAACTGAAGTGAAACAGCAACATATTTAAAAATAAAGAACTTTTCAAAATAAATGAAAACAAAGAGCTCTCTAGTACAACAGCACTGTATAGAAAGCCTCTAAGCAATTATTTTCTTCATTATAGTAGAGGCAAGAGAGAAAAAGACAGCAACAGAAGAGGCAGCAACTCAGAATACAGTGGCCCAGAGGGAGAAAAAGTTAGCAAAGAAAATATTAGGATAAACTAAATAACAATCCATGAGGTAACGCAGAGTGAACCTGTGTGATTAAAGCAGTATTATCATGAAAGCAATAGTACAATGCTGAGGCTTGAACTATAAATTCAGATATGAAAGGGTCTGGGGTGAGATCAATACTTCCAATTAGAGTTGACAGTGAAATTGCAGTCTAAAGATATCTGCAAAGATTTTGAAAAAATCTTTTCTTTTCCTACTCTCTAGATACATATTGCTCCAGGAAAAAGGTGAAGAATTACAGTATGTACAGCTTTGAACCATTACTTAGCCATGAAGAAGTCATGTGTAGGTCCTTATCAAAAGAAAGAAAAATGTCTCTGTCTATAGGAATACATAAAGGTTAAGGCAATTCACAAGGACAAATTCTGACAATTGCAATGGAAAACACTGATATCCAAGATAACCTCAGCTTTGTCTCCTGTCAGATTACCTTTTCCCACAATCTTGAGTCACAGAAAGGGAGAGTTTTAGGCAGGGATTTATTTGAAAGAATACAATGGTGTATGTTTTTGAGTGTGTACACACAAGTGTTTCCAAACAAAAAAGGCAACATGACAGAAAGTGTGGAGGCATTTGTCTCAAAAAGGAACAGGCAGAGAACCTGGCAGCAATTCAAATCTTGTTGCGCATTTAAAACTGTTTTTGAAATGCTCTTATCAGTTGTGTAAATTAAGTGTGCTAAGGAAGGCATGATTACAGTAACTAAAACTAATTTTTGCTCAAGTACTTTTTCCATCTCAGTCCTTAGAAAAATGCCAGACTACCATTACTACTCATATAAAAGCATGGATCCTTCATCTAAATACATGCACACTTTTAAGGTCACATGGTTAGGGACCAGCTGCCCTTGTTATGCATATATATTGTTCCGCTGTTCTTAAGGAAGACTATAAACTTCTTTTTTAGATTGTGAGCTCCCTTAACTGCCTTGATCTAGTCTTTCATCCTTGGATCAAGGCAGTTGAATACCATGACTACCCTAAAAACAGGGCCACAGGCAGGGACACCCTCTGCTACATCAGGTTGCCCTTAGTCTTACCCAAACTGCCTTTAAACACTTCCAGGGATGAGGCATCAACAACTTCTCTGGGCAGCCGGTTCTGGTGACTTATACCCTCAAACCCAAAACATTATATATGTTGAGGAAAGCAGGATTCTTTACATAACTAGCTGGTAATTCTTCTGTTTATGTATCAAAAAAAGGCATTTTATTCATTAATCTTGTTCAAGCTTATGATCCACTATGTTCCTTTTCTAAAGAACTACCCATTATTTGTATATTTGTATAGATGGCTATTCATGACCAAGTGCAGTATTCTGCAATCGTCTCTGACAAATTGCCCTGTATTTCTTTCAAGAAATTTCTTTTCTTTAAGAACAGTTGGAAATCTAGTCCCAGCACACCTGCAATATTTCCCAGTTTCTTGCCATCTACAGATTTAAAAATACACCTTCTTATTCCATGAGTCATTGTTTAATCAAAGCACAAAGCAGAACTGGAATGAGAACAGAGCTCAAGGAAGACACTCTCCTCACTCACTTGTAGGGCAGCATGTCTAATACTGATGTCAAAGCGGGGAAGATGAGAAAATCTGCTTCCAGATGAAGCCTGCAATCAGTTTATTTGAGTTGCCACTCTCTCTTTACTACTGGTGGACATCTTCTTTATAGGTCTCTTTTACATGTTCACAATTGACCCTCACGCCTGATTACCCTCTCCTGTTGCCTTCTACCTGCTTATGTCCCTCCTTTCCCACCATAAACAATTCCTTCCCTGCTGAGCTGGGCAAAATTAATCAAAATGCAGTACTAACTCCAGTACTGTTGCATACTACTTGGTGTCAGAAATAAAAAAAGCACACTTTGTACAGGACACTGGACCACTGAACTCCAGAGAATATAGTAAAATATTTTGAAGGAATAAGAGAGTAGAAAGAAAAAATATGGTTTACTCTTGCCTTATAGGAATTAGGACCAGTTAGATAAAACCTGAGATACTTTTTTAAGAGAAGAAAAAAAAAAAAAATATCCTGGGATGGGGGGGCACAAAGCAAGAGAAAATGGAACATTAATCAGTTGTGCTCCTTTCTCTTGCCTCTATAATCAACTCCATTTTCAGAGATGAAACTGTGACAGATTTTGATCACCTCATCTCCTTGCTGAACAGGCCATATTAAGTACAACACGGTTAAAGAACTCGCACTGCCCTGTCCAAACACCTTCCTCAAAATTATGATAAAAGCCCCACTTTGCATGAGATCATACCTAGGACAATTTTACTCATTGTGGCATTCAGTTTATATCACATCTTTGAAATGAGCAAGGTTTGGGGGAAAAAAGTTCTCATCCTTTCTACTAGTAAGTACTGTAGGAAACTGGAGAAAGAAGATCCATTTCTATTGAAATTAATGATATAAGGTTAACTACATTACAGTTTTAATCTCTACAGTTACTCATACAGGTCATAAAATACCCAGAAAGAGCTCATAATTCTTCTGAAAACTCCTTATGTTGAGCCCTAGCCCTGAAAATGCTCTTGGTTGCAATCATGAGTTTGTTTTTGTCTCTATTCAGAGACTAAATTATGCAGAGATCCAGAGAGTCACGTCTTTATATCCCTGTGGAGAACCCCACTCAGGTGAATTCCCTTTAGATCCAAATGAGTGGATCCTCAAAGAAGACAATGCTAGCACTACATTTTGAGCTCAAAATATCCACATTTCCTTTCACAATCTTCCTTCAATATTTTCTTAAAAATTCATAAAACATGCACAAACTAATAAGAATTAAGCATCATTATTTCAATAAATTATATAGGACAGAATTTCAAAAACTCTTGCAAAGCATAGTACGTTATCTTCAAATCTGCATTTTTGTACCATTCAACTCTACAAATTTGACAGCTTCATTAGTTGCTCGTGTATGTCAATACTGTGAATATCATCAAAAAACACAGGTATATATCAACAGCAGATCCCAAAATAAGATCCCATATAAAAAGCACATAGATAAATATAGTAATGCTTGCAATATTTATTCATAAAAGCAGTGTTTAAAGACAAGTTAAACTTTTTTCCTCTGGGGCACAATGGTTTCTTTGATGCTTTCTGTGATGGAGTTGGTTACTGTTAATACATTTTTCTTCAAATTCATACCTATTTTTTAATACGTCTTTGCTATTTTCAGCAGCATGATCTCATGGTATTTCCACTCAGTTCAATAGGGAATTTAAGCAGAAAAGAAGGAGATAATTCTTCCCGAATTCTCAGTGTTCACAGAGATGACAAATCATTACATACTAATCTTGAAATCTACTTGGTATTGCAAAGAATGAAACTATGATATTCTTCTCAGCTCAGAATTTGGATCAATACTTCTGGGAAAAGAAGAAATATCATGAAAAGCCAAAAAGTCTGCAAGATTTTATGAATGGCTTGGATATTCTACACTGCCATCACTGCTTCAAAGCTATGCTTTCAGATACATAAAAATTCTGTCTGCCTTCTACTTCTCTACATAGGAACAAGTAAGAGACATAGCAAACAAAAATGAAAGATGATTTTAAAACATTTCCTTTATCATTCCATGGCATGCAGTATAAGTGTCCAAATTTAAAAGGTAAAATAAAAAAAAATATTCTGAAACAGTGCAGCAGATATCCAGGGTAAAACCAAAGATTGTTAGTTTTATATTGTAGGTCATGAGAAACCTTAAGCCTTCAGTAAATTTCTCCTAATCTTTAGTAAGATGTCTCAGAAGCCAGAAATACTAATGAGATGCTATAAAAAGCATCAACTACGTTGCAAAATGATGTACCTGGATATCATTCACCATTGTCCTGGTTTCAGCCAGGACAGAGCTTGTTTTGTTTTCAGCAGCTCCTGTGTTTTGGATTTTGGATTTAGAGTGTGAAACAAGGTGACAGTACGCTGCTGTTGTTTGTTGCTGCTGAACGATCAAGGACATCTTGCAGTTTCCCAGGCTTTGCTGATGTGCAGGTGCAAACACTTGGGAGGGCACAGCCAGAGTAGTTGATGTAAACTGGCCAGAGAGAGTGTTCCATGCCATAGACAGCATGGCCGGGGTGAGTGAGGGTCGGTCATTGCTCTCAGGCTCCGGTTCCTTGTTCAGTTCACTTTCTGTTCAT
>JMFS01034866.1:0-20222 GCA_000699545.1 Podiceps cristatus
AACTGGATTTGACTCCATTCACCACCACAAAAAAAACCCAAAACACCAGCTTTTACTTGTGTACTTTGCAAAACTTGAAAGAATGAGAGGAGTGTCACAGAGTCCCAAACAGATTACAAGTTTAGTTTCTTAAATTTAATTTTCAGCCTTAAATGGTTGTTTTGGCATCGTTGAGCTCAAAACTCTTGCTGTAGGGTGAATCTGTTGTTTCTTTTTTTCTTTTTTTTTTTTTTTTGGGGGGGGGGGGGGGTTTTTTGGTTTTTGTTTTTTTTTTTTTTTATGTAGATACTTAAGTAGCTATTTACTAGTGGTTTGATGGTGCTATTACTATTTAAATGATTCTACAGAATGTAGGCTAAATCATCACCATTAATATTTGACTTTAAACTATGTAAGCTTGAATACTTTTGTTTAAAACTCATTTGGGTCAAATGAAGATTTTCACCAAAAATGTAAGCACTGTATTCCCAGAACCCTCGGTACCTTGGTTACCTCTGAAACCAAGGTGCCAAAAAGAGAAAAAAACAACAACAACAACAGCAGCAAAGGCTTCCCTTGAAATGTATTGATAATAGATAATCCTAGAGGTAGACCACAGAGCACATTTGGTTCAGATCCAAACTGTGATTGTGTGTGGCTTGGAATACTGCAAGGGGTCAGGCAGGGTGTGCACAATCAAATTCAATTCCCTGTAACTCGATGCAGAGAAAAGCAGGCCTTGGGATCACTGGTAATCATAATTTGGGGTATATGGCCAGGTGACGATCCACAGGTTCTATTCCCTACATTAGTTTCTTATGAGATGGTGAGACCCTTACCAGTTGATACGGATTTAATAGCTTATTTCACCTTGCAGCACCTGTACACATCTGATCAATAATGTAGTTTAATGAAAGAAGATTCAAACTCTAGATGTTAACATTATATTAGACTTAGGTACTAAAAGTATTATTTGAAGAGTTTTATACTTCAGTCTTTGAATTTGACTGACAGATCTCACTGATTTGGGTGATAATGCATCAGATAAGACAACAGATACTTGTACTCGGGCAAAATACTCTTTCTCAGACATTCACAAAGAAAAAGTTATGGTCAGCAAGATCTAAAAGGAATGAAAAATTAATTTAAACTTTCAGTTGAATAGAATTCTTTTAACCAGTTGTAGTGATTACATAGTATTAAAAAAATAATGAGCTTCTTTCTTCTATTGGAAAGTACGTGCACATCTGATTTTGGCCTTGCAGAGCTCCAGAGTTTGGTTATATAATTATAATTACGTGCCTTGCTTCAGATACTGCCATTACAGCATTGAGTGATAGCTGAGAGTAGAGAAACTTCTACATTGTTTTTTCAGTAAGTCTGCTTAGATTTAACATGTTGCATGTTCCCTTGTATTGCTTGCACTATGGTGGTCAGGCTCCTTTCTAACACTGCAGCTTCAGAAAAAGGTCTGAAGCCTGTACTGAATGAAGAATTTTTTGGTTTAGTGCTCATCTGTTGCTTGAACGGTTGAGGTTCTCAATAAAAGTAGCAATAGTGATGGTAGTTATAGCAACAGTGATGGTAGTTATAGTTTTCATAGAGATTAATAAATCTCCACAATCAGAACTGTCATGGCACCAGTAGTTTATTTCTCATGTGCAGTTGTTTAGATGATGTCTTAACTTTCAGCCACTTCTGACCTAAGAAGTTGTATTTTAACTGGCAGTTTGAGGAGCTGTGTGTCCCCTTAGTGAGTACCCTGGTTTACCCAATCCAGAGCAATCAGTTCTCTGGGATTCTTTTAAGGGAGGTTACTTCTAAGCAGCTATGTGAGATGTGCCTGCCAGAAGACTAAGGGACATACTGTTTTGATTCTGTAGACCGGGAGATCAAATAAGTTGCAGGAGACATTATTTTCCATTTGTTTCCCATCCTCAGTGCAGCAGACAGGAATCTTTTCTGATTTTTTCCAGAAGAATTGTATTCTGAGATACAGAAGATAGCTTATTGGGTCCATATTTTCAGATTCTGTATTACCCAGTGGATGGCATTGTTCAAGAGACAGAAACCTAGACTTAAGGATAGCAGAAATCTAAGTCACAATGGGTACACAAACTATTGTGTCCTTCATGGTTCTTCAAGCCAAAATTTGACTGCAGAAATTTCAGTTATGCTGTCTTGTGTAGATGGCGACCTACTGTGGGTAGGATGTGAAACTAAATCTTCCCACAATGTTTGAAAATCTTTGGGAGCCAGTAGAACAGACAATTGTATTGGCTATATATTCAGAAAAAAAAAATTAGAGACAAATAGTGATACGATTATTCTAGCTTTAGCTGCTCTAGCAGGAAAAGCATACCTTACAGTGTGTTTGCTTCCCATTGGAAATTAAACAAAATAGTTTAGCAGAGATTAGGATCTAGGACCTAATTGTATACTGGGTTTCCTCGAGCTAGGATTCAACTTGTGTCTCTTTTTCATTGCAAAAAAGCATTCTTTGATTATATATACTGTTTGAAATTCAAGTATGATTAGCTTTCCAAAGAAAATGACAGCTGAAATAAAAAATACTAGTTTATGATTTATTTACATTGTGTTTTTATGTGTCTAAAAGAATAAATGTTTCACTTTGACATTGTTAAATAATAATTCTTTTGTTTTCTTTTGTAGGTTGTCTTAGTCTTCGCTCTTAGTATTGGTGCTCTTGTAATATACTTCATAGATTCGTCAAAGTGAGTATTCTAGTACATTTTTCGTTCTTTCCTGCAGCAATTATGCATCTTTAACTTGCTCCATTCATCTAATTCAAATCAGTGCTTGGTCTCATCGCCCGAGTGCAGAGCTTTATAATAGTGCACAGTCTACCAAAATAACTAAAGAATGGGAAAAATGTCTTATAGCAACTAGATTGAACACAGTCACATTAGATCTGTAGAATGGAGAGAAAAACTACTTTGGTGTGTTGAGATTATACATTGCAAAATTAAAGTTTTTGTGTTCTTTTGGGCATATGTAGAATCTTTTAAATTGAAGACTAGGATAAGAAATACAGGTAAAGCATATTTGCCAAAAAATTACAGTTTGCAGGAGAAAAAAAAGTGTCTTTAGAGACTGACTGGAACAATTCTGAAAAACTTGGAATAAGTTAAGCAGTATGGGCATTATATCTTGTATATCTGCTCAGATTTCCAACTCCTGGGTTTGATAAATTTCTCCCAAGATAAGGCAAGCCAGTAAAAATCTGCAAAACATTTCAATATTTTTTAGATTTACACCAACATATGTAGTGTTGTAGTTTTGGCCAAGCCATAGAAAGTTTCATCCTGACCTTTGGAGGCATGTGATGGTTTGATACAAACCAGAGTAACTAGGAATATTCTCTTTAATATCATTCATACTCCACCCTTGTTTTCATATCAAGCTAGGCACTCAGTGGTGTAACAGGCAAATTGGTAGCCTAACATAGGAGAAACCAATAAAAAGGGACTTCATAGGTTGTTATTCTGTTGAATCCAGTTATTTGGGGGGATGATATTCTGAAGTATCAATAGCATTTTAAAGCTCTAGGACTACGTATTTGCCGCTTTTCTGCAAAATGTTTTAGGCTTGCCATTACTGCAGCGGTTAAGATGGTATGCTGGAGTCACTCCATGTAACCCAGCCTAGCTGTCTGTAATGGCAGTAGTTACGTTCTAAAACAATCCTTTCGTGACTCAGAAAGTCAGGCATTTCACTGTTGACATCTGTGCGTACTGATATCGAGGTAGGTGGTAGCATTAACAAAAGCCATTCTTGAATACGTGGATGTCAGTTTTATATCATGTGAGTTTCAAGCCATACCTTTGTAGCCTGGATGTGTCAAGTATAACACAAATAAGGTAGAGATTTTCTTTGTGGAGAGGAGCCAAGTGGTGGGAAAACTCACATTCTATCTTAAGCTCCCTTGAAGTGCCGACAAAACTTTTTACTAGTTAACATTGCAGTGAATTTTCTCATTAATTTTAGCAAATCTTTCTTTAATATGTTGCCACTGAAGTAGATACGGTGGTGCTTTTCTGATGATCTTTTTAAAAACTTTTTAAAGCACAATGGCAAAGATTCTGGGTGCCCAACATATCCCAGACAGAAGTGTTAAATAGAATAAAACCTGTTTCCACTTATATTTCAATTTCAGACCAGCAAAATACAGCTATTTGTCATAGCAATTGTCTTCTGTGGAACTAATGGACTATATAATGATTTTTACACACTGCATTCTAGAAGCATCTTATTGTTTTCTTCAAAGAGAGCAAAACTAACAACATGGGATGTTTCTCTGGGGTGCTTAAGCTTTCTGTGGGCCACCTAATCCATGTACTGCTAACCAGCTTATTGGCTGCTGTCCATGGGGATAGAAAAGTAGGTTTTTCTGTGTTTTTCAGCCAACATTTAACTCCTGGCTGCAGTTTAAATTCAGCAACCTCAAGTTAATATACTCTCACACTTTTTCTGTTTTTAACTCCTCCTCTCTTACCCTACTTTCTTCCCACACATACATCTTTGTCCTCCCCCCCCCCTCCCCCGGTAAATACTCATTAGTAGTTTAATTCAGGTTAGATAAACTCCTCAATATATCCCTGAAGTGAAAAAATCTGCTTTATTTTGTATTAACAGCTGACCTGATGTCCATTGCAGCAATGTAGAATTAAATGTAGTGAAGTATCAGTTGAGATCCCCAAGTGTATGACTAGTAAAAGTAATTCCTTTTAGAATTTGGTCAAACAGGAAATGATGAAGGTAGGGCGAGAGGAAGGCTTGTGATGTTCTCAACAAAGCAATGGGAACAACAGAGACTACAGCTTGGCCAGGAGCAGTGAAGACAAACAGGATCTAGTGTGCACATAAGACAGATCATGATGTATACTATTGGGTGCTTTCCTTTGACAGTTCAATCTACAGCTGTTGTATTCCACCCATGCCATGGACACTTACCTGTCATTTGATCTTACATATAGAGTGACAAAAATCATGTTTTCAATTCAAAGCTGAAAAATACTAGTGTAAGCATTTCTCTAAAACAAGATGCCAGTGATCTATTCATCCAAGACTCTTAATCTGTCAGTAGATTTGCAGACACAGTGGCAGGTATGTCCACAAAGGAATCCTACATGACTTCATACATAAGGGGCATCAAGAAAGATGGGAATAACGGCACCACTTTCTTAGATAGTGAAGGAAGGAGAAAGAGCGGAAAGACTACTGAGGTTTGTCAGGCAAGAATGTGTGCCATGATTAGTTCCAGTGGAAGACACCGAGGAAGTCAATACAGCTCATACTGAAAATACTACCAATTGCTCCCTCTGCTATATTAATGGTATAGGGTAGGGGACTGGAGGCAAAATGTATGCCGTCACAGCTGTGAGGGGAGTATAAGAGCATTTCTATGCTACCCAGTTCATCACGCTACCACACACTCTCCCAGACTATTACCACATGAAATGGTATGTCCAGTACAATGCTATTTGGAGAGATCTGAGGTCAGAAAATAGAGCAGCTTCATCAGCATAATATCCTCCATACCAGTTAGTCCTACATCTCAGCAGAGCCAATTAAGCAGCTTTGTGTTGCTGTACAATATGTCTGTACCAATTTCAGTTCTGGCACAAGCTTAGGGATCTCTGCACCATACTCCATTACAAAAAATGGGCAGAGTTGTGATCCAATACAACTGTTTTAATCTGAATTGACATTTCTTAGTAAAGAGCAGTACTTAACTCGCCTTTTAAGAAAGATTATAAACAAAATCACAAAATAATCATTCTTGGTGGAAAGAATGAGGGTTATTCATTTTGAAAAATGTAGGGATTATTCCAATAGCTTTCATTAAGATTATTCTGTTGTTTATTCAATGCTTCTACTTTTTACAAGCCACCCACTTGAATTGTTGTCTCCTCGTACCACAAGATGCACACGGAAAATATTTCCTTAAAGTGAATATATACACTTTCAGTGATACGTGGTAGCAACTAATGGAAGATTTCAGTCCTTAAACTGGAAATTTGTTTAGCAGAGAAATGACTATCTAGGCATCCCTGTCAATTAAATCCAGTCACATCCTGGTAGGAAATGTTTCACTTTTTACTAAGGACTAGACTCCTTCCTTCCTTTATTTGTAGAATCTCATTCATAAAATACCGTTTTTTGGACAATGGTGTTTTTCAACACTGGAAATGGCAGTTAAATGTGAAACATTTGCCAAATATTATAAATATCACCCACATAATTATTTTAATCTTTAGGTAATAAATAACCAAATAATTACATTTTTATTTTGAGATTTATTCATTTCCATGTCTGTCTTCCATTTTTATTTGAATAAAAGCAGAATGTTCAAAGAAAAAGTCATAAGCAATTACTTAAGTTTTGATTAAGAAAGTGATCTACTTTAGTACAGAATAGCATCATACGTCCTAATGATGTTTCTTTTCAAACTCATTGCCTTTAACATTTTTCATCATTTAATTCTTCAAGGTAAGGAAGTAATGGAATTATTCTTCATTCTTAAGAGGAAAATCTGACTTGATGTGCACTCTTTAGATGGTTCTCTAGAGTCTGCTGAACGTGATGCAGTAGAATATAGAGAGCTTGATGTCTGCCAATACTTTTTAATTTTCCATGCCTTTTTTCTAAGTAGTTTTCACAACCTTCCTACTTCCTGTGTTCACTTTTGTTTATTTTGCTGCATGTGAAAGGTGTTTTAGCAAATACATATAGAAGTACTTCTCTGAGTTTTATTGACATCAGCATTAAAAATGAATTGCCTGTTTTCATTTCCATTTGTCATCCTGATCTCTGCATATCGTACTGAATTAGTGACTTGAATAGAGAATTACAGTTACTTGCCACTATCATCTTTAGACATGGTCTGTAAAAGCACTAGCAGAGATCTCAGTTTCCCAATAAACTGGTAACTCAGGGCTCCTGTTTTCTATTTCTTGTGATGGCAGTAGCATGAAAACTGTTTATGATGTGAATATCCTTTTCTGCTCTGGTTCTGTTTCTCTTCTTGGGTGCAATATAATGTAATATGCAACCATAGACATAAGCTGTGCTTCTCAGGCACAGAATTTTTTTTTTTTTTTTTTTTTTTTTTTTTTGCCAAAGAGCTTGCTTTCTAATGACCAGTTATTACTGTCCTATCTCTTGAAGTTTACCTCATTTACTGGAGCCCCTTCACTAGAAACTGTTGTCAGTGTAGAAATAATAGAGCACATCAATGGCAAGATGGAAGCATAAAAAATTTCACAGCTTGCTTTGTATGTTCCATTCACATGTGTTTTTCAGATTAACTTTTTGGAGTTGTTTGTATTTTCAGAGGCACCAGTGCAGTTATTGCTAAATAGCTGATTTTTTCCAGTAGTGTGTCACATATTGTGCTTGATTAGAATTGTATGTAAAAGTGCCATCTGGCAATGAGTGTAAAACAGCTGGATCTAAGAATAACAGTGGCACTGCGAATAGGAAGATTTATACAAATATACACATAGACATATAGGTTTATGCTGAGCCCTGAGCTTGTTCTCAACTGTTGTGATCTTAATCAGACAGCTTGCTTTCTTTTTATACATGTAAAATAAAGAAGTTAAACTTACAGACAACTCTACTTTTTTTTTGTGTTCTATATATCTTTGTATATCTGAGAAGATTTCAGAAGTACTTGCTCCTTTTGCATACTGGTTGTATAAAATCTGATTTGTCTAGATCTGATATCCAGGGAATCTGAATATTGCCCAAATGTAAAACTACCAAGTTTTTCTTAAGAATACCATAAGGAAAATGCCTTTATTCTGTTTATTAGCTTGATTTCTACATTTCTACATTAATTTTTTACAATGAGCTTTGTGCTTTTTGCAAACGTGTCTATTATAGACTTTCCTTAAACCTTTCCAAGTTTCTAAAACTATCAGAATATACCCCATGTATCCCTCTCATCTCCATACACCTTCCATCAATGCAGTGATAGGAGAGAGAGCACAACAACCACAAACAGGTTTTATTGACACTAATCATCCTCTACTCTGTGGGAGTGTGAAAGCTTGGCCCATTTGGGATTGCATTAATTGTGAATTAACCCCTGAAGAGTATGGAATAATACAATTTAAAAAAACAGTTTTAATTGATCAGATTAATTAACTTTACAGCTCTGTTCTAGGGTGTAGTTTATTGATGTAGTATTTGACAGTGAACCACAAAGTTCATTTCAAACATAAATAATTTTATAAGAAGTGAAAGAAAACATCTTTAATTGTTAAGCTTAATTGTTAACTTTAATTGTTAAGTCAGGTCTGCAGCTTAACTGCTGACATTCTGACTAGTGCATCATTATTCATTCTTTTGTCCAGCTTTTATTAAAATATATATATATATAAATTTGACTGCATAAAAATGCACTCTTAATTAATGATACATCAGTTGCATTCTCGTGTTCTGTTCTATATGTGGATGACTTCTAGAAAGGATTGTCATTCCTTCCTGGCATACAGTTTTCTTGAGTTTCATCTGTCTCCTGTGGGTGCTCTTCAGTTCAGATTTTTGGCTTTGTCTTTATTATTTAGAGCGAAGAAAGTCTTTGTTACCTACTTCCTCAGTAGCAATATTGAAAAACAAAAAGTCTGATTTCTTCTTTTGGAGGATTCACACTGTTTTTTGCCATTGTATGGGAATACATTAGGAAGGATGCATTGGAAATAAATATTCTATTTGAGAAATTTCCTGTCTGAGAGTACAAGGAGAAAAGTATCATTAGCAAGTTCTCTTGGAATGTTTTACTAGATTTTTTTTTTTCCCTAAATGGCATTTTATTCCAAGTCTTTATGAACTCTGTTATTCTGTGGGAATATTTGAGGATAAATTGTGACTGTGTACCCTGTTTGGCTTTGCTGCTTTTTTGCTACTGCTGCCTTTTTGTCTCTTGAAAGACAATGGATTTAGTGCAGCAAAATGTTCTATAGAAATACTACAACCCTGATGCGGATTGTTTATTTAAATTTGATACAAATAGACTGTCACTGCCCAAGAGAATTTACATCATTCTCATTTCTTAGGCTGTGTTCTGCCTTTTACAGATATGTCTGAGGTATAAAGTTTAACAGAGTAGTTCAGTAAGTCTTTGTGAACATCAAAAATCAAGTATTATTAGATACCAATTTCATATTTTCATTACACATCAGTCAGGTTTTCCACATCACCTGGACTAATCTGCAGAACATTTTGATGACTCTTTCACAGTTTCATGGCACTTAGGAGAAAAATCAATTGAAATTTCAATTGTAAATCAAACAATTCAATGCTGCTACATCTGAATTTCAAGTGAATCCTAGTGACCTGTTCTATAAAAAAAATTAAATGTGTCTAAGATGATCAGAAATACAGTTCTTAGATTGAAACACTGAACTTTGATTTTGTTATTTCACAAAATATTCTAGTACATTTTATTATGAGGTTCAGGTTACAGATGATTCTTTTATTTTAAAGTATTGTGCATGTATTTTTCTTTTACATGTCTTGCAGTTTTAAAAGAATGCTGTTTTCTGCTGCTGTAAATAGTTCTAGAGTGATACTGCATCATTTTGCTGAAGACCTCACTTGCAGTTCAGGCTCCTAAGTATTGCATTTACCAGTATTTTGAGTGCATACAAATTCTACATAGCATTTCATTCTTAATATTGGAAGAATTTAGTAAATAGGGCTTAAAAAACACTAAGGTTTGTGTCAACCCTTCATACTTACAGTGAATTTTACTCATGCAAAAATATTTTAATTATGTTTATAAAACTGTTTGCCTTACTACACTCATTAACCCACACTAAGTGGTCACTGGAGCATTCCTTCATACTTTAAGCATACATTAGAGTTAATATATACATAAACATTGTTTTTCATGGTGCATGAATAGAGATGAAGAAGCTGACTTTAAATTCTGGGATCTGGTTTGAGGAAATGTTGTTAGATGGTATTTACCATTGCTCAAATGGCTAAAATTACAACGGTGTGTTATGTCGGCAAGTAGATTAAAACAGTGTTATTCCCTCCATAATGAGAATTCTTGAGTAATAATACGGTCTCATACAGACTATCCAAATCTTCCATGGTACCCTGCAGCCAGTCTCCTTGTCAATTTTCTTCCTTACATCTAGTCCATATCTCCCCTCTTTCAGTTTAAAACCATTCTCCCTTGTCCTGTCACTGCAGGCCCTGCTAATGAGTTTTTCCCTGTCTTTCTTACAAGCCCCCTTATAGTACTGGAAGGCCACAATTAGATCTCCCTGGAGCTGTCTCTTCTCCAGGCTGAACAACCCCAACTCTCTCAGCCTGTCCTCATAGCAGAGCTGCTCCAGCCCTCAGATCATTCTTGTAGCCTCCTCTGGACACGCTCCAACAGCTCCGTGTCCTCCTGTGCTGAGGCCCCAGAGCTGGACGCAGCACTGCAGGTGGGGTCTCACCAGAGCAGAGCAGAGGGGCAGAATCCCCTCCCTCGACCTGCTGGCCACGCTTCTCCTGATGCAGCCCAGGAGATGGTTGGCCTTCTGGTCTGCAAGCACACATTGCCGGCTCATGTCCAAATTCTCATCCACCAGCACCCCCCCCCCATAAGTCCTTCTCAGCAGGGCTACTCTCCATCCCTTCCCCCCCCAGCCTGTATCGATACCAGGGGTTGCTTTGGCCCAGGTGCAGGACCTTGCATTTGTCCTTGTTGAACCTCATGAGGTTCACCTGGGCCCACCTCTTGAGCTTGTCCAGGTCCCTTTGGATGGCATCCCGTCCCTCAGGCGTGTCCACTGCACCACTCAGCTTGGTGTCATCCGCAAACTTGCTGTGGGTGCACTCGGTCCCAGTGTCTATATCATTGATAAAGATGTTAAAGAGTACCGGTCCCAATACAGACCCCTGACGGCTACCACTCATCACTGATCTCCATCTGGACATTGAGCCATTGACCACTAGCCACTGGACGCAACCATCCAGCCAAATAAGTCACTAATTTTAAATAACAAAACTTTATACCTGCAGTGATAGTTAGTGACTTTATTTGTATGAAAATGTTGCTAGATAGGCCTCTATGTAAACATCTGTCACTTGAATTAATAGTGTTTATACTGAACATAGCAGGCTTAAGAGTTTGATCTTCAAGAAGCTAAATCCTCATTTTTCATGCGTCAATTCTTATATGGTTTAATTTTTCAGCATCTCTTATTAGAATAATAATTATTAGCATAGAATATTAGATGCACAAATAAGAGTATTGTATTTCAAGAATCAGATGGGGTTTTTTAAGGGCTAGATGGAATTTGCTAATGTTTTTTTGAAGCAGTTTGCCCTTAGTTTTTCCTTCTCCAATTTGTACTGAATAGCCAGAAATTTGGTTTTGATATGGACAATAATCTGTATCACTGGCATGTTTGCAGGAGCGCGTTGTTGCTCTCTCTAGTTTATCTTTTTTAAGGATGGATGGAGGAAATTCATCTCTAAATTAAAGTGTTATCTAATTTGAATAGCCTGTTAACTATATTTACATAACAAGGCTTTTTCAAAGGAGCAGGATTTTACATTAAAACCTGGCTTCATAGTTATTGTGGAGAGGAAATGAAAAAAATCACAGCAGTGGCATTTCTAGACTAACACCGGTAGAATAGCTTAAGTCTTGGTAAGGCCTCAAAGTATGCTGCTTTCTCTGCACCATCCTATCAGAAATATGTAGACAAACTAATGAGAGAGTCTGGAGAAAAACATGAATGTTGAAAAGTTTAGGAAACTTCTTGTGACAGATAAGTTAAAGGAATGAGGAGTGGTGGTTGGAAAAGGATTTGTTCAGTCTGGGGAAGAAAAAACGCTCCACCTTGTGCTGTAGGGACAGTGGACATGGCACCGTTCCAACATGTAGATAGAAGGGTAACCAAAGATCATCTCCATGCTGTCTGGAGAAACTATAAAATCTGTGTAATTTACAATTTTGCACATTTAGTTGGGATCTTAAGGAAGGTTTGATAGCTGTGACAGTGATGAAATATGGGAAAAGATAACCTAGAATGGTTGTGGAATTTCCTGCAAAAGGAGCTTTGAAGAAAATAAAATACCTGGTATCTCAGTTGTACATATACTTGGTGATACTCTGGTTGGTAGGGTGCTGGACCTGATTATTACGTCTTCTGTAATGTAAAGGTGACTGTGTGGCCTGGGACACTGAAAGGAAATGAAGACCGTTTTGTTGCTCTCAGGATCATAAGCCTGCAAAGCAGCAGCAAGGGTATCTATAGGATTTCAGTCTTAAAAAAATATTTTGTTCCCCAAAAAATACTCTTCATAAAGTTAACATTTAACCCTCTCACCTTTCACAACAGAGTTTATTGTTTATGATGGTAAACTCAGAGGCTCTCAAAAAGCTGAAACGGATCCAAGTGCAAGGAAGATGTGCGATCCTTTCTGGCCCAGGGCAGACTCTTTTTTCATAACATTGCACTGCACTCAAGGTCACAGTTACTCAGATAAGAGTTTGGTCTTCTAGTGTAGCTGATCAGTAAGAAAAAAAAAAAAATTTTTTGGTGGGTGTTTTTTGTTGTTGCTTTGTTTGTTTTGGTTTTGGATGCTGTTACGCTTTATGTGGGATACCTGAGGTCCTTAATGGCATGGGGGGAAGACAGTGGCTTGACAAAGACTATAGCGAGTTGTTGCCTCACCTGGCAAAAACTGCCAGGTGAGGCAACAACTCGCTATAGTCTTTGTCAAGCCACTGTCACCTCGTTATAGTCTTTGTCAAGCAAGTTTCCATTGATACCACTGGCTGGTGTTCAACACTCCTGTCTGCCAAACTGCAGACCAATGAATCTTTCTTTCCCAATGAATTATTTCTGGTTTTGTGTACTGCAAAATCAAAAGGCATCAGGTTAAACATGAGGGTGAAAAAGGACTGCAAATTGACAGCTGCTTCTAGTTGATTCCTGGCAATCCTCATTGCTTTCTAGCTCTGTTTTGGGAAGCTTGTCCCCATCTGCTCTAAATTCCAGTAGTTTTTGTAGGACAGGATCTCAAAATTCGATTTGTGCAAGAGTAAGAAAAGTCTTTCATTTACCTAAAGGTTCAGAGCAGGCATCAGGCATAATCAGGCATGTCTAGAAAACTATGCTTCTAAGTTGTGTAGTTTATATTCTGCTGCTGTGCTTGCATGCATCTTGTTTTTGATACCATACTCATATGGTCTGTGAGGCCAGAGAAACCCCAGTGGTAAAATAATCTCTTATTATCTCAAAACCACAGAACCAATGTCTTTCTTTTAATTTTATTTATGTATATTAATTTGGTTTCTGATCCTAGGCAGGGACTGATGCTACTGCTAGTATTTTCCTTGTCTTCCATAGATAGTAATACGAAATGTTCCTCCCTTGGACACTTGAAATTCGTCTGAAGAATGTGCTTCAGGAAATAATCATACGATGTTTCCATGGAATGAAAAAATTACTGCAGTAGATCTTCTCAGTTTCTCATTCTGTGGTTTGCTAGTCTTGTAAATTTATGTTTATTTTGAAGATTATCTTTAATATTTGTGTTACAGCACTACATGTTATGTTGCATCTGAAGACAAGACTGTTACTTGGTACTTAAGTTACAATTTACTAATTGTGGCTGTCTCTCTGAATAATAATTTACTTTCTATACAGCAGCAATAAAATAGTAAGCTTATTGACACCAGTACACTTACATACACATTCTTTTGATGATGACTTGGATCTGAACTTAAGAAATACGGATTTAAAAAGTTTAGACTAGCATTTAATTGCAGTTTAGATTCTAGTAGCTTTCACTGGGAACAAGTTCTCAGGAAATCTGTCCTGTTTAATTTTCACCACCTACTGTATGCAATAATTTGGAGGTCAGTTTGTGTAATGAAACTGTATAGATCAATCACGTTTATGGCATGCTCGGTTTCACTTCTCTGTTTTTACAAACTAGCATTGTGCTGCTTGATGTTTCTGGTATTGCTGTGACCATTGCCACACCAGTATATATTTGATATACAGGGTAGAACTTTTTTGTTAGTTTTCATCCTTTTCTTCTTTTCAAATGAATTGCTGCATTTTTTTATTTCATCCTAAAGCATCTGACAGTGCATCTGCAAATACTTCATCCTGTGCTTGCTTTCCCTGTACGCAGATTGTGCACACTGAATTAACAGCATTCTTACTTACCACTGGACAAACTTACAAATCTATCTAATATAAAAGAGTAGATAACTCAGATGCTTTTAAAAATACCAGATTCCATATAGGTGTTAAAAAGACACGGCTTGCATTGAAGATTGCTTTTCAGAGTGGAGTGGAACATACAATCAGTGTCTTACCCTCTGCTTTTCAAGCTACAGATACAAATAAAGATGTGACCTCTTTTCCTTTTCCCCCCTCCCTTTTCTCCCGACAGCTTGACAAATTGTAGCTTTTGGGACCCCCCAGTAGTTGATGAGTCATTTCTACTTAAAAATAGAATACCTTGCAGCAAGGACACCCATTCCACTTTTGACGCATATGTTGTTTCTGACAGAGTCACAGGGCCAACTATGCCATGTTAATTAAGCAGCTAGGAGGGGAAAAAAAAAGCGCGCTCTCCAGTAAATACCAGAGCTGGGATCCAACAATACTGAAAAAAAAAAGAAAAAGGAACTCCCGTATACCTGAACATGAATACCTGCTTGCTTCCCCCCTTCGCTGTACATTGCTGACGTTTTGAGCCTTTCTTAGATAGCTAGTGCAATTTAATGAACATCACTATCCCACCTTCCTCTCCCCTCCCCCTCCCCTTTTTTAAAATCTTTTGAGACCTGACAGAGCACCAGCTTCACAAAGGGAATTGTAAGATCTGGTTAGTGTGTACAGAAGAAACGCTGGAGCATTACAACATTGTTAACCTTTTATTTGTGAGGCACTTGAAATATGCAGAGGAAGAATGCTGCAAGAGAGCAGTGATCAAATGATCGGCTGTATTCCACATAAGCTGATAGGATGCCCTCTGCAAGCCTCAGTAAGATAGAGAGCGTAAAATGCAAATGTGATTAGTATTAAAAATGGCAATTTGTTGCATTGTAGCAGGTCTTGCTCACTTTAACACTCATAAAGTTTTTTATTACTCTTATCAGACCTAGTGCAATTGGAGTGGTGCAGACTGTTCTTTAGCAGAATTGTTAGCTTGTAGCATATGTATCCAGCTGGTACTGATGGGAATTATTTGGCCGCAAAAATGAGGACCAGCCACTTGCGTGGGACAATTTGATAGCACATAAAAGCGTATCAATGCAGTGTTTTTTCTGGAGACTTGCAGACTGGTTTTCTCACAGGAACTGCACCTTGATAAGATTTAGAAATAGGGCAAGCTGATTTCTTTGCAACATCCATAAAATAATTAATTATTGTAATTCAGAAAATTGCAGAAGTTTGCTAGAGATACCTGTACGAGGCTGATAATCTGATGCTAATATCCCCAAAAGATATTGCATCAGCCATATGTGTTTTGCTTGTTACCCTTTTGAATTTAATGTTTTATCAAAACAAAGGAATTTTGTATTCACATGTAATTATTTACATTTCTATTAATTATACTTCATGTCTACTAAATAAGATTAACATTTTTCAACAAAGATGGGTCAGTTTCTATCTGTTCCTATGAGAAAATGGAATTATAAGAACAAAATTATATTGAGTATATGAAGTATGTTTTGATATTATTTATGTTTATAGCATTTAACAGTATTAATTCTGCATAGAAGTCCACTTAATGTAGCTGAACTCACATAACTAGTTCTGCTATTCATAAATAGTCATAGCAGTCAAAACAGTCTTAGGTGATTTAGATTTTAAAAATAGAAGGCATTACCAAAGTTAACAGTTGGTATAATATTTTTTACAGAAAAACCATGCTTCACTGCACCTAATCTTTCTGAATAATACTAATGCTTAAAACAATTCTTGTAAGGCTCTTTCATAAAGTAATTTTAACCTTAATTTTTCTCACCTTATATTTGAAATTTGTGTTCAGTGACATGCATTATGTTACCATAAAATTCAAGTGAGAAATAATTAGGACCCATAAACTTGTATCAGAGTAAAAAAGAAAATAAGAAATCACCTATTCTAAGTATCAGTCAGATTATCAGTCACTCTGTATGAAGCCCTGTAACACTTTTACAGTGTTACACTTTTACTGTACATCTGAAGTGTTGCAAACCTTTTGTGTAAAATTGAGAGAGAGTAGCATAAAAGTAAAAAAAACAACAACAACAAAGTGAAAGTAACTTCAGGGTTATTTTGGCTTGCCTTAATTAAAACTAATTTACAGCAGGATACTAGAGAAATTCTTTGAACTGTGAACTCTAACATCAGTTGAAATGCATTTTATTGTTTACTGATTTAGAAAATTTCCGAAGAAAAAAATAAAGATAAGAATTCCAAGTCCTCCTGACTGCTATTGGTGATTGCTTATCTATTATAAAATTACAGCATATTTCATATTTTTCATTTCATTCTTGAATGTGTATGAAGATATTGTGATACCTTACATTAAGGATTTTTTAAACAGTGTTTTTTGGGGGTTTTGGGGGTGGTGTGGGTTGTTTTTTACCCTCTATTTTTGTTTGTTTGTTTTGTTTGTTTGTTTTTAAAATTACCGTGATTGTAGACTGGGAAAAAGGCTAAAATGAGATTGTGAAATGCCACTGGTTTTGGAATTTAAGCCAAAGGGTCTATTGTGATCATTTTGTCGCATTCCTTAATATAGCAGTTCCTACAGTATTTTGCTTTAAACAAGAGTTTTCTGATCAGAAAGATATTCAGAATTCATTTTAAAGCTGTGACTTGATACAAAGTCTTCCATTTACATAGAGAAATAATTGCAGTGGTTAAGTGACCTTGCTGCTAAAAATGCATGTTAACGTTAAATCCAAACATTTGGCTTCATCTTCCACTTACCTCCTTTTTTTCCTGTTAGTGTTCTTTCCACTGGAGTATTTTGTAGAGATATCTGTAGGCATGCACAAATCACATTTTAATCCCTCCTACTTTTTTTTTTTTTATATTAACTGCACTTACTAAGATCATTTTCAGTTTCTTAAAACAGTACAAATTTTTAGACTGAATCATTGTAGCAGCTTTTTTTCCTAAACTCTTTGGCATTTCTATTTTATTTCTAACATTTCGGTTCAAGCATTTTACAGTCTAAATTGGATACTACTGGACATTAGTACTTCAGTGCTTTTTGAGCACTCCATTTCAATGAAAACTGCATTTGCTTATTTTCCTCTGATTATTTATGAAAGACATGATAGCTGTTTACAGAAGGCAAAGTTAATGTAGTGCTCTCTCTTTTTACTGCTGCCCATTTAGCCAAAACAAAAATAATATTATGCTATTAGTTGCGAAGAAAAATTTTCCTTTAGTTCGAATTGTAGAAGCTGTTTATTATTTGAACTGAAGCCCAGGATTCAGTTTCTTTTAAACTGATAAAACCTGTCTGCAGTGATAACTATATGTGCGATCCCATATTACATGTGTAAGTACATATTACATAATACTTTATTTTTGAGTGTATGTATGGAAATCCCATTTCTGAAAATGTGCTCTTAAAACTTGATCTGAATAGTCTGTGTGCACAGATCAGACATTACTTCACCATAGCTGCTTATATATTCTCCTTTTTCTCCCCGTTTGGCTCGCAACTCCTGTGATAGACAGAATATGAAGAAAAAGGTGCAAAGACTTTAATGAATAGAATTAAAAAAAAAATATGGTTTTATTTTTCCTGGACAGTTTCACTGCAGTAGAATTAGACTGCTCATAAAAGCCTACAGAAGAGAGAGGAGCAGAATTGTAGTACACACTGTATAAACTGTTAAAACGAGGCATTATTCTTCATGGATGTTCTTTTTTAGAATAATAAATAATCTTTTTATTAAACTTCAGGTAGGTAAATATAATTTCACAGAAGTTATCACTGAATATTATATTACTATATGTATATTATATGAATCATATTATTATAGTATGGTTTGGAATAGATGTTGTTGAGGGGGTTGTGTGGTGTGGGGTTTTTTTGTTTGCGGTTTTTTTTTTTGTGTGTGTGTGTTGGTTTTTGCTGGTTTTTTGTTTTTTATTTTCTTTTTTAGGTTCTCAGTTCTCCAAACACTGTTGCTAAGTCACGGGGTTGTGAACACTGACAGGATATATTTTCCAGGACATAAATGGAAATGAGTCTATATTCCATTTAAACTACGGAATTCCTTGAGCAGGAGGGAGGCACTTGTTTCTGTTTTCTGTCAACCTAATATTTTAAACAAAGATGTGTAGGATTAGCTGGCTTTGAAACAAAGTTGAAGGGTTTTTTTTGTAATGCAGTGATGCTGTTATTAGGTAGGTATGGTAGCACTGAAATGCACTAAAATGCAGACAGAAGAAATATTTCTTGAAAAAGATTAGAAAGTGTAATTATTCAGAAAATTTGATGTCATATACATTTCTGTAATGGACTTCAACCACAACTACAATTTTTTTCCTCAAAGACAAATTATACATTCTCTGTCTGACTATTCAGAAACTGACGTTTGCAAATCAGCCTGGATTCTGTCTTGCAGTTATCATTAACACTAAAGCTTTTACAGATGAATTCTACATGATACTTGGATGAGGTATGCTGCCAGAACTGTAGAACAAGCAAACTTACTGTCCTATACATATGTTGGTGACCTTCTCTGTGAAATGCATGCCATTTAGTGAGAACATGTATTGCAAGATATACTGAGGTAGAAAAGGTTCTGTCTTTGCATTATAGCTTCTCTGTTAGTAATTTATTAGCGTATTTTTGTCCTTATCACATTGCAAGTGAATTGTTCACAAAACAGATTTTTTTTTTTTAAAATTTTATTTTATTTATCTTAACTTCTAGAAGTCAGTGAAAATCGACAAGGGGTGAAATTGATTTTCTGTAGTTGATTATTTCTTTTCAGTTTCCCAAATGATTTGGGAATGAACTTTCCCAGCTTTTTAACATGAGAAGTCCCAGCTTTTTAACATGAGAAGTTTTTGAAGCCTTTTTTCTCCTTCCTGCCCCCCACCCCCCCTTGGCTCATCATAGAAGTTCTGTATTCTCTGTCAATGGATTTGGTAGCATCTCTGTAAGGATAGTCAGGACTGTATCAAATGCAAATCCCCTTTCTTCAAAGTATCTTTACATCATCCACTTCAGAGACAAGAGTGTATTGCAGATTCATCAGCACAAAGGAGAACAAGGGTACTGGATAAGCATTGTAGGGATTAATGGGATTTTAAAGGTAGCAGGGAATTTAGGAGAAAGTCCATTTAATTCTTCTCTCTTTCCTATGCAAGTCTGGAGCAACTTTTCTGAAAAAAAAATGTTGCATAGTGTACATCTGGAATAAATGGCAAATGAATCAGATTCTCATGTCGACCTTTTCAGTGATACTTGTCAGAATAAGAAATCACTTCTCTATAAAGAAAAAAAAGAAAAATAAAAGAATTTGCAAGCATGAAAACAAAAGCTGTGCCTACATTAGCAAGTAGTTGTCCAAATGTAGTACTTTTTAATTCTTTGAATAAAAGAGTTGGTGCTGAGGAGCATATAGAATCATAGAATCCCTTGTTGGAAAGGACCTTTAAGATCATCAAGTGCAACCGTGCCTGACCACCACTAAACCATGTCCCTAAGCACCTCATCTACCCAAACACCTCCAGGGATGGTGACTCAACCACCTCCCTGGGCAGCCTGTTCCAGGGCCTGACAACCCTTTCAGTAAAGAAATGGTTCCTGATATCCAATCTAAACCTCCCCTGGCATAACTTGAGGCCATTTCCACTTGTTCCCTCCCCTGTTACTTGTGAGAAGAGACCCACACCCACCTTGCTACAACCTCCTTTCAGGTAGTTGTGTAAGAGTGATAAGGTCTCCCCTCAGCCTCCTTTTCTCCAGGCTGAACAACCCCAGCTCCCTCAGCCGCTTCTCATAGGACCTTGTGCTCTAGAGCCTTCACCAGGCCCTTCTCTGGACACGCTCCAGCACCTCAATGTCTTTCCTATACTGCGGTGCCTGAAACCGAACCCAGCACTTGAGGTGAGGCCTCACCAGTGCCGAGTACAGTGGGACAATCCCTTCTCTAGCTGTGCTGGTTACACTGTTCCTGAGGCAGGCCAGCTGTTGGCCTTCTTGGCCACCTG
>JMFS01034870.1:0-11742 GCA_000699545.1 Podiceps cristatus
TCTCAACCTGTGAGTTCTCTCTCTCTCTCCCCCCCAGGGAGGAAGGGAGTGAGTGAGCAACATTGTGGTATTCAGTTACCATCTGGTGTTAAACCACAATTGGTGCATATATACATCCAAGAATCACAACCTTTACCTTTCATTTTACTGATTCTCTAACTTTAATGCACTAAGAAATTATTAAAATCTCTTACAAATTTCAGATGTGTTCCCTTTTCTTTCAAACCATTCATTCAGTTAAACATCCTCCAACTCTGCATGTTCCAAATATTACCAATCAGTAACAACCACATAATGACAAACTGCAGACAAATGTTTTTAGCCCTATGTTGAAAAACAAAAAAAACCTCATTACCTCATCTTCACTTTCTTTTTCTTCCGAAGAGTCATCCTTTTCCTTCTTTTCATCTTCTTCACTACTGGATTCATCTGACAATATCTCTGGGCACTTGGTGCGTTTTGCTTTTCTTGTTGTTCCAGTGCTACTGCGTTCTTTTTTGCCGCCTTTGCTTGGTGTTTTTTTGGACTTTGGCAACGGCTGAGAGACAGGGATGCGTGTTACCCAAGTAGGAATACAAAAGTGAATTTTAAAAATATAAATTCCTTCAAATCATGTGAAAGAATAGTAAGCAAATACAGAGGTCCCTAAGTCTTGTAGTACATAAAATAGTCTTGAGTATTTTATGTACTACACTTAAAGCCATAATATTTTGCAATAAATAGAAAGTCATTACAGAGATGGAGCTGAGTAAAATTTCAGTTCTAAGCTAAGCACCCCCTCCACTCCCCTAATCAAACAAATCTTCAAAGGCTGGGAGTTAGGGAAGGGAAGCAAAAAAAGAACAATCTAGAAGGAAATTTTCACCTACTTAAGCCCTTCCAACCCAAAAAAGCAAGCTTTTTCTTCTGGTAACAAATCAGCTGACAGCTCTTCAGAAAACTTAAAGAAATTCTGTCATGTCTTGTGCAAAACTGCGTCTTGTTGTCATTCAGTACCAGTGTCCCTAAGGCAGCATGTGGACTCCTTGTTCACAGCACTTACCAGTGTTTGCTGGGAATCAACTTAATTTCCTGAGCAACAGTCTAACTATTTAAGTATTGCTTTGAGATTAAAAACTGAAATTCCAACAAGATTTAATAATAGATTTCAGTAGTCTCAGCAGCTGAATCTAGTGCACTAAGATATACTAGTTACAGCAAGTTTTCCTAGCCTTGCAACAAATTCCATTTTGTGACAACCAAATGTGATCACATACAGTTCTCAACTTGTAGTATACCCAGGTAACATCTGACAGCTTATCTTCCTGTCCTTTCAAGTTTTATTTCCTTACTCTGACACCTTTTTTTTTTCTTTCCTTTTTTTTTCCTGCTCATATTATGTCTATTCCCCTCCACTTACCCACAAAGTAGAAGCTATTTATGGTATTTGGGTATACCTCTAATTAGCCATGTGCTGACCACATACAGTTTTGTGTGCTACCAGTGTATAATGGGTAGAAACTTAGAACTGGCTTAGAAACTTCACCCCATTATGGATGCCTGCAGGGGTAGAGCTACTTTCAAGAAGCCATTGCTACTTCAGCAAGTTAGAACAGTAACTGTATCACCACTGGTAACAAGCAAATAGTAAGGAATAGAGACAGCTGCATATTTCATCAGAACAGAACTACAAAAGCAAGCCTAACAACCTGCATCTCACCTTGCCTGAAGATTTTGGGTGCATTAAGAAGTTTAAGATTCTGGTTACCAGCTCACTATTAACTCCTGATCTTTCCAAGTCGAGAACTTCACAGATACTTTTCAACATTGCATTTCTAAACCTGGAGAAAAAATAAAAATAAAATTAAATTTAAAAAAACCCAACACAAACAACAACAAAAACCCCGAAACCCAACAAAAAAAACACAACACACACGAGAAAAAGAGATTCAGTGTCACATCCTAAACAACTGCTCAACATTTGACTGCTAGAACCTATCTGGTTTGTATCCACAACCTGACAATGACATGAACATATACACTGAACTATGTTTCCAGTCTTACCTATAGCTAAGCAAAGGACCATCACTATTTTACATAAAGCAAAATAAAACAAAATTCCCAACTCCACATGTGTGTAAAGTAGGATCTCTATTAAGAAAAAAAAAAAAAAAAGTTATAAATCTTAGTAAAAAAATCTTCCCCAGAATCTCTCCTAATGTACCACATTGGAAAGAATCAATCTTGGAAAATAAATGCAGTGGGTACAAGACTTGAACTTTAAGGGGGTAAAGGAAGCCCCTTTAAATTCTCTGTTTCCTTGCCCCTTTACAGAAGTACCTCTGATGAAGACAGGTTAAGAGAAACTCTGACATCCACACCCTTTACTCCAACAGAATCTTGAACCAATTGTCCCACTTTATCATTTGTCCCACCAGTATTGAAAAAAGCGGAAAGAACGAGTCAAACCCTGTGAGGGCATGACATCAGAATGCAAGCTTAGTGAGATTTAAAAAGCAAAAGAAAAGAATTAAAACCCCCTTCCTACTTACTCTACCTGCTACCTCCGTTCAAATGCTTATGCTTCCCTCTCCACTCGTTTTGTACAATGCTGCCTGAAAAGCAGATTTTGTTGCCTGACCATTTTTCACAAGTTTAATAGTTCACAAGTTTAATAGCTATTTCTGGTAATCAAAATCAAAGGAAACTTATTTTTCATTTTTTTATTTAAAAAGTCAGTGCAACTATTTCACAGTGGCCTACAACTTTTCTAAAGTAGCATTTATTTCAGACTGTCCCTTTAAACTCATAGGCTTTTAAGGGGGCAGAACAACTTTTCTCCCATGGTTTAGGGCATAGGAACAGGAATTCTTAATTGGTTTGGCACATCTCCCTACCTCAAAGTATAGTTCATCCACCATCCTTCCAATGATTAAGTCAAATCTTTCAATCGTTTTTCTAGACAAAGGTATAAAATAATTTGTGCAATCTTAACATGCATCGAGCCTTCCTGTTTAGCTTTCAGAGATACACTGAATACTTGTAAGGTATTTCTGCAGAATCAAACTTCGGCCTCTTCCAATTTAAAAGACAATACTACTATGGAGTTAAAAGCGCTTAAATTGTTAACAGATTTAAAAACTGAATAGCATTGAAGTGTCTGTTTCAGACTTTCAAGACCTTGCACATTGAATTTAGGATTTTATGATTCTATTGCCACTTTAACTAACATTCCTTACACGTGGCATTTGTCCTTGTATTTTAACTTACGTTAAAACTAATATATATAAAGAGTAAATAACACCTCCCAAATCCTTTCATATTTTCAGTGCTTTGAATGTACATCTGAAGGTAACAGCAAACATTATGTATTAAGTATTAAAATGCAGTTTAAGTGTGGAATAAAGAAGTGCACACAAGTTTTGAGTCAGTAAATTCCATAGCAGGTAGTTTTGACTTATGAAATCCAAGAACTCTAATCAACACAGCAACCTCAAACCTCATTCTTTTTAGTTTATAACCTGAACAGTAAGATTCTGCAAAATAAATTTTGTCCTTTGTTCGTCTTGTTCAATGCTGTTAAAACATGGTAACATACAAGTGTATCATATGGGCAGAAATCAATGACATAGAATAAATTAATAATCTAATCAGCAATGCTTCATACATAGCTACGAACAGCAGCAGAACCCACCACAGTACCACAAGCACACAGGGATCAGTACTGTGATATGAGCAATAATGCAACCAGGTTTCAGAATATTTGCTGAAGACTGAAGGGTAACAAAATTTAACTAGCAGTTCCCTCGTATGGAAAATATGAAAAAAAAATGTGCAAAAAAATACTTTCTTTTGTGACCTTTTGAAAATAAGGGGAAACATTATCCAGTTAAACCAGTGGGAAACAGTCAAAACTCCGATCCCGAGACAGAGTTTGCCTTGTAGATTCACATGTATTTGACAAACTCTGCTCCTAGAAAATTGCGTATCTGAGGAACGAAGATTTGCAGATTCCAAATTCTGGAAGTCTTCCCACTGATGCTAACAAAACCAAAAACCAAACCAAACAAAAAAACCCACAAACAAACCAACCCCCAAAAACCCCACCAAACCTACCACTAAAAACCCACCAAAACCCCCACAACAATTTAGAATTAATTGTGTAGAAGTTAATTAATTCTTTTGTTACAACTAGCTGTACACATAGGCAAGGGCATTTTTAAACCCTTTCAGTCCAGTCAAAACCAAGCTGCAGCAGCTTCTCCTGTTAATAGAGAAGCATCTTACGTGGGGAGACAGTATTAAAAAAAAAAAAAGATTTGTTAGACTAGTTGCTAGAGTAATTCTAGGAATAACACTATATGTTTAATGGACAGTAAGCAGGAACAGATTTGATTCTGAAGGAGGATGCAAGCTTGCACCACGAATAGAGCACAATGTATTTACAACACTATGCTTGCCCTAGGAAAATAATGTTTTCTTCTCACTTGGAAGAAGAACCTACTAGTTACTACACAACAGTTAAAGGCAGGACTGTAGGAACTGCAAATAAAATGTTCACAATTTAGCTCTTTTTAATACGTTTCAAGTTGTCTTAAGAGACCAGTTTATGTGATTAAAATGAGCTCAGAAACAGATCATAGAGCTCTAGGAAACACTCACTCAGCTTGAAGTTTAAACTTAATCTGATGTAAAATTTTGAAAACAAAAAGGAGTGTATAGCATGAGTCAAGCTGTGTTAAGTAGCAATAGAGATTATTACTTTTTTAACATTTCTTCCTTCTTTTTGTATTGATCACTTCCTTTTTCAAATGGGAACCCACTGAACTGACCCACATTCTTCTTTAAGGAGGCAACCTAGAACAGAACACACAGATTACTTTCCATTGCAAGTAGTTTAAAAGACTTCATCCAACTACATTTGTTAACTTTTCATACAAGAAAAATCTACTCTAGCATTTAGCTTTCTGTTGACAAAGTTATACCCTTTACATTATAACCTACATGGATTATGCCTTTATCTCATGACAACCAAACCACAACAATTAAGTTCTTGTGATCATGGTACTTTTAATTCCTTTTAATAACTTACTAGGTAAAATTACCTGTCATTTCAAACTTGTGTAGAATGTACTGCAAGATTATTTACAGGTTTGCACAACTATGATCATGTGAAGCCTGCTGCATGCTTTGTACCACGTAATTTGTTATAGAATAGTGGATTTTATTTTTACTATATAATCTGCTGAGGTAGATTTGCTTTACTTGCTTTTCTGAAGTCTTACATAGGACCCTGATTTTACTTTTGAACCTTCTCTTTAGTATGACCATTTTTTGCATCCACATACCACTCAGTTTACAACTTCTACCATTATACCTGCAGTCTGAATAGGGCTGAACTTTCATTGCGACAGCTGTTACAATGGGAAACCTGCTCCCAACAAGTTCCCAAATATATTATTTGTTTCCACTCCATCTTCTTTTACCAAAAAAAAGTTAAAAACCATCCCCAAATCTTTCATTCTTCTGAGATCTTTTTAACACTGTCAAGAATAATTTGAACTCACTTTCAATAGTTCTACAAATTGTGTTCCTGGTGTTTCTCCATTAGTTTAGAATTTTACCAAAGCTAAGCTCCTTTTCCAAAGAGAATTACCTTTGTCCAGCACCTAGAGAAAATTTGCAGATGGTATTGGTATGTTTTAATAAAGAACGTCAGTTATGATCCAAAGCACACACAGAATGTGCATACAAGACAACATCTGATCTTCAGTATATTAAATAATAGCATTCTGAGTTCCCTACAATCCTGATTAAATATAGTTTTGAATGAAATCAGACAGAGGTATTTTCAAGCAAATAAATATATTCTCATATCTTTGGACTTAAACCCCTGAGATGCTGCAGCAATCCAGCTGGGCTTTCCAACAAGTCTACATCCAGAAGACTAGATGTGGGAGACTGGAGCAAAGAGGGGGTGGAATTGCAACCAAATAAGTGGTGTGGGAGGGAAGGGCAAGATTATTTCAATAGCAGTTGTGTCCCATTAGTATGATTTAGGAGTGTTAAATACCAATTTACCATTATACCATTTACACATAATTATGATACTGCGAATAGTTGTGTGTCTATTAGCTGTTTTTATTATTGATTACTAAATCAATAACAGTATCATTGAGTCACTAGTTTCTTAGTAGTGTGTTGCATAATCAATAAGTAATAGAGTCTCTTAAATAAGTTACGTCTCAGATCTGCAATCTAACGTGGGACAGATGGACTCTGAGGTAATGATATCCCAGTACCTCCGGCCAAAGATGGTAGAAAAGCGTTACTGGCTTCATAAAGGGTAAATGGATGCACTTTGATGACCTCAAACTGTAAAGCCAATTAAATGAGAAAGTTACAGGGTTTTGTCACTGTACCTTTCCTATCAAACAAGTAAATTCTACTGCGGGACAATCCAAAAGTTTGCAAAATTCTGTACGCACCGAGTCAGAAATTCTCTAGTCTGGTTTACTGCCACACTGAATAAATAGTGTAATTCCTAGAAGTAGGTTTTAATGTTATTTTTCTGAATACTCAAGGCAATAGATCTATCTTTGCCATTTAAGCAAGCATTGCATTTGCAGCAGTGGTCTGAGATATTACAGCTGGTATGCATCTGTACTAGTACTATTCAGTGCCTGGTTTCTGTCCTAGCTGTTCAGGTTTCCAAAACACAGAAAGAGATTAAAACCAAATTCTTACAAATATGGTAAGTGTATTGAAATAGTAGCATTTAATATGCCTTAATTCCTCTACATCCATTTTACCTCTATTAGAAAGCAAAATGGGTTTTATTTACTCAGAAATTTAAGGCACGATCACTGATACATAAAGGGCTCCAAGAAAGACTTGCTATTATATTTTCTTGAAGTTTTATCCTTAAATACAGAAGTGAGCATTATCAGTTTTTAACTAGTATTTTAATTGTCTTAGATAAATGTGATAAGAATAACTATTAAAATTTTACATATAACGTAGTTTTATTTTCTACTGCTTTGTGCAAACTAAAGGAGAAAATGACTAGGTAAGTAGTAATGTATTAAAACCCACTAACAGGTTTCAAACATGAAAGAACTAGAAGTACTTAGAAAAAACTTTGCTGAACAAAATAACTACATGGAGTATTTTGACTCTAATCTGTATATCAGCAGCTTTTAGCATGTGAGCCATAAATTATTTCCAACTCATCTTCATAAGGTAAACCACCTCACCCCCTATTGAAAAAAAACCAAAACCACCAAACCCCAAAACATCTATTCAAGCAGACTTATAATTCAGTACACTCTTCCATAGGATTTTTATAGAGAGTAGTTTAAAGGAGATAGAAAAATTACAGGCTTGCTTAACTGGTTCTGCAATATTAAGTGTCTTTTATTACAAACTACTTAGAAAATTAAGAAGTAGGTCCACATGTGCAAATGTAAAAAAAAAAAAAAACAAAACCAAAAAACTATACTACAAACATTTTACTATGTATGAGAACCAAGAGATATACAAGACTGATTTTAAGTTCTTACAGTGCCTGGCCTGTTGTACAGAAGTTTGTGCAGGTTCCTAAGCTCGTCTGTCTTCTTTTTACTCAGAAAGAATTGTATCCTTTCAATTTCACAGAGTTTTTGTCCTTTTCCTGAAACAGTTAAAAATCAATTATGCTATTCATTACATTTATATTTACCTATGTGTTTATAACTTCAAGTATCTACTGTTTTTTTAAAAAAAGCAAAGAAGTTATTTCAGAATAACATCAGACATTATAATAAATCAAACATTAAGCAGGCCTTCTCCTATCAATTAGGCATCCTAACAGACTATCTTCCTTTCTTGATACTATCTAGAACAGAGTACAAGGAGTTGGCATTTTTTATTCTAGCTGCTCCTGCTTTTGTTAGTGGCGGGCAGGTACTGAAGATCCTGTTCCGGGTAAGTTTAAACTTTATACAACTTCTATGGTTTAAACTGATGCTACGGAATAAAAGAGGGTTTTCATATAATAGCCTTAATACTTTAAAATGTATGGTGACTCTGTTAAGTTTGGTCTCATCTACAACAAATTAGTAATTTGTTCTATTAAGATGTTTCACTATCATTCCCAACACTCATGTGAGAGAACAAGCTTACCTGGTGTAATTGTAAAAGGTTCCTTTTGCAACGAGGACACTTGCATGGTTAGTCGGTCTACCTTCTTTTTCTCCCTTTTTCCTTCAACAATGAGACTCTTTTCTGCAAAAGACAGCTTCCTTAAACACAACACTTTTCATTACTTGAGCAGATTCCACTGCACTGACAGGCAACACAACACCGAATCTTTGAAATAGCAAATCAAAAATGCAAAATGATATAACCAGGTACTACACCACTTTCAAACGTTTGGCTACTAGGCCAATGGGATTCTATGGAGCTGTATATTGGAGCCTCTATTTCTTAACCACAACCCTGCATCCAACTTAACCTCGAAGACAAGACTGGGTGTTCCCTAAAGGAAACTTCACCCCACGATGGAGATTGAAGCACTACACTTTTTCAGAAAACCATCCGTCTCTCCCTTCACTGCCTTTGTGAGGTACAGAACTGACACGGTTTGCATAGTCTCCTTCTGGGATGCCCCAGATCCACTTTAGCTCTCTGGAGGAGACTACTACCACCAGATGGGCAAAAGGAGAGTCCAGCATGCCTGCAGACACTTTCTCTTCCCAATACCAGACTAGAGGACCCACACATATCAGCAGGGGAGACAGAAGCACGAGCACGGTGGGACTGTGCTACACCTCAAAGGGCTACACAGTGCAGCACTCCGCAGGGCACAATAGGAGTGTCACAAATACTAGAAACCTGGGAAACTGGAAGATGTCCTTGATCACTTAACAGCACCTAATAACATCAGTGTATTATCAACATTCTTCACGTATTAAATCCAAATCACAGTAGCTGCTAGAGAGAAAACCAGCTCTATCACAACCAAAATCAGGACAATATTATTCCCAGTAATTCTGGTACTGCTTAGTAATGAATACATTTACATTGTTTTATGCATACATTGCACATCGCTATCTTAATGATTCCCTGTCAGGAGAAAAAAAACCCCAAAGCTTCACCTAAATATTTCACACTAAAATACCTGACTTCGAATCAAACTACCCTTAATGCTAAACAGATGGGTTATCCTGGCTTTAACATCTGAAAGCAGCTTCAAAATCTGTATGAACATGATCAAAACTGGGTATGTACCTGCTGAAAACAGAGTAAAACATACTTGTGTGTACACAAAAAACAGTTGTTTCTAAAAACCTAATTTTAATTATGCTATCATTTCCCAAACAGCATAATCTCTTTCCTTTAAACTACCTTTCCTAAAGACAAACTTCAGCTCCTTTAAGAATCCAAGACCATCAGTGACTTGATTTTCACTGTGCCATACTGCAGCTCTATTTCCACGGATGCTTTCATTGGCAAAACAGGTGCCTAGTTAATTTCCATCACGAAATCTCATTCTTGCATAGTAGCTCCTTCATCACATCTTGTATTCCTTGGCTACCCTCTTCAATTATATGCCACAACACAAAACCTGCCTTGCTTGCTCATCCTATGATATCACTGTCATTTTTATCGACGAAGTTAGTTAAAAAGAAAAACCCCCACCCCCAACATAATTACATTTTTGTACCAGTAAATGAATTCACAGTAGTTAAGCAAAGATAATCTGCATTGTTCCCAAAGGTACTGCATAGATTTTCCAAGTTTCTGTCTTTTGCAAACACGGGTCACTTCAGAGTGTCACTGGTAAAAAAAGGGACTCTTTTTTGAATGTGCATTTTTATAAAAATAATTTTATAAAGGACACTACCTCTTATAATCACCTACAACAACAAACACCCCCTAGTGTAGAAACCCAGGATACTGGCAATTCCTTCAATCTTTCCTGAGGAGCATCAGCACTGCTGTTTCTAGTGTTTCCTGTTATAGTCTACTAGAAAGCAATCTAAGACCCATGAGACAGATGTACCATGGAATCTCCTAAACAGTAATCGTACAATTAGCCGAGATCACAGGAGACTGCATTCAGTAGGCCTGGCATTCTTTAAAGGACAACTTATTCAGTGGAAGAACACGTACCCTTTTCTTCTTCCTCTTCCTCCTCCTCTTCCTCCTCTTCTTCATCTTCATCACTTTCCTCAGCTTTGTTTTCAGTTTCAGGTTGTTTCTCATCTGCTTTTTCAGATGACATTGTATCTTCTTTTGATGAAACTACAGAAGACATGGTGTATGTTCTGTAAAAAGCAGCCAGTGAAACCATCAATATAGCATTGTACATGAAAAATACAGGAATCTTGTGTTTTGTTTTGTTTTTTTAAAATAATCTTATGGCAGAAGTAATGTCATAGTGCTTGTATTGTGATTGTTCACATTCTTTAAGACACTAAAGTACTCTGCATACACACAATATGTATTTTTTTTCAGGGGGAGTTGCCACCCATTCTGCAACTAGCCTGGTTAAGAACAGTTTAAAAGGTTATCAACTTTTTCCACACACAAGTCTTCAAGCTTGCTTTGTGAGACATTCGGAAACACCCACTCAAAGCAGCTGATGTTGTTATCTATTAAGAACTGTAATGTTTTAAGATATCACAATTTTAGTGCACCATCTCATCATAGTTAACTATGCATACAAGTTTCCTAAGAAGTTAAACAACCTACATATTTAGATGAGAAATGGGAGCAGAAAAATAAAAAAGTTACGAGCAAGTTGGGAAAAAAAAAATACTGCTTTCAGAATTCAAATAGCTGTGACATCTTAGGGCTTTCAGATGCTTACTTTAACCTGAAGATCCACCAAAAAAAAAAAGAATAAATGTTTCATATTTAGCATAGCTAAGAGGAGTCTTTTAGCATTTAAAATGGCTTAAATGTTAACTTTAAAATGAAAATATCTCACTTTGGTGAGTACCACCTCCCTACTGTCAGAGAATGTCTATCTAACATGGAAGATAACTGTATCTGTTGATTTTAGAAAAATTCTAGCTTTCAAAATCTTTCACTGTTTACAGATCTGGACCATAATACAGAATTAGTTGTATAAACCCTTGTTGAAAAAATATTGCATGATTAACCATTTTCTTTTTCCTATATTAAAGCAAATATTATCTGAAAAAGGTCAGACTCAATAAGCAATGAAGTCAATTGCTTACATACAATATTAGCAGGTGACAGAGTACAGCAGCACTCCAAATGACAGAAAACATGAGTTGTATTACCAATAGTAAGGGGGGGGGGGGGGTTTATTACTCTTTGCTAAAATCACAGGGAGAAAAAAACCAAAACTTTCGGGTTATTACTACCAATGTTTCATTTGACAGAGAAAAGTAATCCGACTTTTTCACAGTATTACTCTCCCGATTTTACTCGTCTGCGCAAGTGAAAAACCAAGCGAAGTACTACTACATGTTGTCTTTCCTTCCACTTTCAATTGGAGAAGGGGAATAGGAAATAAACCTGTCAGCAACCACGTCCTTAAGGAGGACTTGCTTAGGGAAAAAAGAGTACTGTGCTCCACCTTTAGTAGACTTAGGTCGGGGGTATTTTCGGCCGGGAAAGGGTATCTCACAAGCCGCCCCGAGAAGGCTACGAGTGCACAACAGCACCTCCCACCCTCGTCCAGGACTTTTCAGACACGTACTCGCCACCTGTCCCCTTCCCGACTTGCAAGCTGGAGGCCGGGAAAAG
>JMFS01034878.1:0-22360 GCA_000699545.1 Podiceps cristatus
CGGGGCCTGCGCGCTGAGGCGGAGCTGCCCGGGAGCACCTGGCCCGGAAGGTTCCAGAAGGTGCTGGAGTGAGTCCCTCAGGCCGGGCAGCACGGAGGCGTGCAGGTAAGAGCCTTTCCCCTGCCCTGACGGGGAAAAGGGTGACAGAAAGGTGGTGGGAGGGAGTCTTTTGGCGCAGCCTGTTCGCTGAGGGCAGCCGTGCCTGTTTGTCTGTGGAGAGCAGCCCAGAACTTGGGGTACACTGTCACCCAGCTGCTCCGGGCAGTGTGCCTGGATCCCAAAGGGAGCCAGCTTCCCCTCGGCCCCTCCTGGTAGGGTCCCTTGGTCCCTGAAGGAGCTGGGTCCCTCTGTGCTCCTCCTGACAAGTATTCTTTGGTCCCTGAGGCAGCCGTTGCAACCTAAGGGCTTGTTCTGGTTGCTCAGTTCTATCCATGTTGCCATGACAGGTGCTCTTCCATATGTTCCAGTCAGCGGCACCTGCGTTGACAGTCCCAGATGTTTTTCTTCCCTTGCTCTCCTGTGTGACAGGTAAGCTCAAGAAAACCTTTCTGGTGTTTGTATTTGATCTCTTTCCAGGGTAATTTCTTACCCTAAGTTTATCAGAAAGACTCGATGTCTGATGTTGGAGGGAAGAGCCTTCTGGGTGCCCTGCATGTACAAGTCATCCTTTGCAAACTACTGTTGTGCTTGTTTCCTCCTTTTACTTTAATGCAAGGTAGTTAAGCCTGATTTTTCTCATGATGTTGACTTTGCAAAAACAAACTGGAGCAAAAGATAAAAACAACATAATACAAACCACAAATCCCAAGTGGACAATTTAGCCAGGCTATTTTTTGTTCTGTACAATTGCTCATCTCTGTGGAAATGGTAACTCAGCCCCTGCAAAATCAGCTACTTCCATATATATATGTATATGTATATAAAATGAATGTACTTCCCTGCCCTGTTTCTAATTGCCGCCATCTTTCCCACTCTCTCCCTAAAGAAAAAACAAGTGAAGGCACCTGGAAAAAAAACCAAACCCCCAGTTATCTGCATAAACATGGGCATTTTGTAAAACTGTGTTCTAAGAACGGTCACCTGTGGTGCCTGACAAATGTACTGGTGAATATTGATGCAGTGCAGGTTTCTGACACAACATAAACATGTCTTCCTTGGGTCTCACAAATGAGAGAAATGAGTCTTCCCAATAAATGTTGTTCAAATCACTTTCTGGTTGGATGAGAGTAGTGGGAAGGGTGAGGCTAATCTTGCATTACTCTGCAGAAGGGGGAAAATGCACTATATAAAAATAGCAGTTTGAGTGGAGGACACTTGGAAAGTTGGTTACATCCAGGACAGGATTTAATAATTCCCTTGCTTGCCCATTTCTCAGGTTTTGGAAGTTAGAGTATGTAAGCTTTCGGGCACTAAATCAAGCCCAGCTTCCATGTAAGCATAGAACTTCACTGATTATTAGCATTAATGAAGGAGGATTCGCTTACACTGAAGAATGCTTAAGGTAACTCAGAACTACCGTTGTCAAAGTGAAAGACCCAGAAAAGATTCAAGCAATTGGTCGTCTTGCCTGTTCTTTTATTCTGGGGACTTTATAGTTTCTGAATCTTGTTGCAATTCCATTTCATTATTTCGTAGCTCTTTTAATTGCTTGTCTAATGTCCTTACCTGTGGCAATGTCACCAGAAACAAGCATGCTTTGCAAAGTTGTTGCTTAGTTTATGAGCCCTCCTGTCTCTATATCTACAAGGCTGAGTTTCCTGCACCGGCGAACACATGTATAGAGGAGAAATTATGGAATAAATGGATGCATTGGCCTTGGAAAATTGCTGTGCATGATGTCAATGGAGTTGTATTTCACTTTGCCTGGGGTCTTGATTTTGCTGGGACAGACTATTAGTCAAATCTGTAAGATGGAAATTTCTCTAGCATTGAATGAACCCTAATTACAAAGTCTAGGCAATTATAAGGAATCCGGTATTCTTGGCCTGGTAACGTGGTTGAATGTATGCTTTCAAAACACTCAGCCACAGCTTTGTGGGGAGGTTTCCTCCATCTAAGTTGGATCGTTTTATTGTCATCTAACTGTCACTGTTGTATCCTTCTTCTGGCTTCGCTCTAGTCTGTTCCTTCACAGCTTAATGCTTTTTGTATAGTAGCAAATAAAATGGATATCAATAGCAGTATTTTAAGGATGCTCAGTATCAAAGGAGTAAAGGAACACACTACCTAGTTTCCCTAAGACGCTTCAGTGAGCTTTGGCCTTTCAGAATACGAAGGGGTTGGTTTGTCACTGAGGGAGTGTCTGTGACAATTTACTGGAAGTAGGGGGAGAGGATTAATGGAATTATTTAATAGTCAGCGTGTCCATTTATAGATACAGGAATTCTCTTGAGTGTTTGGGGGTTTTTGTGTTTTGGGGTTTTTTTGTTGGGTTGGGTTTTTTTCCTCTGAAAAAGTCCACTCAGCCCTAGGTCTTCTAATGGGCAAAATTGCATAATGTCCAGTGTACCTGCCAGCAAGGTCTTTTTCTGTGGCAAGCGTTCCTCTAGCCACTGTTTGAGGGGTAGAAACATGAAGGTAAGTGATCATAGTTTAGACTTATTAGCACTGTATAGATACATGGCTATTAAAGAAAAAGGAATACTCCCCTTCTAGCTGATGTGTCAGGAAGGATGACGAGCTTGAGGAGCTTGTCAGAAGGAAGGCTGGAGAGTGTCAAGTGTTTCAACAGTTTCTGGAGCTATACCTTTTGAATTTTGAAGGGTTTGTCTTCAATACATACGCAAATCCCTATAATACACTGTGCCCTTGTGACAGCACATTTTTCACTTGGCTCCTGGTGCCACTGTGTTACTTCTCAAGGAGATGAAAACAAGTGTGGTGCTGATTTTGCGGGATGAGCAGCTGCATGTTTGCAAAGTGTGCCGGTGTCTTGTGATACAGAACTGAAATGGTTTGTAAAACGCTAGGGTTGACATAGGCCACTGTGAAGTGTCTCACCACTTGCAATAAAAGAGCATCTAATTAAACATTCCATCATGTGCATGTTCTGTGCTGACGTACAGGCACTCTCCAGGTGAAGGCAGGCTGTCAGGAGAGCAGCTGGGAAGTTTTCTGCAGCTGCCTCAGCATATGGGGAAGCTTTGTCTGCATTTGTGTAGGTTGTAGCTTAGTTCTGAGTTGACCTCAGACTTCAGTCCCTAGGGCAGCAGTGAGCTGCAAGTACTAACTCGTTCACATGACAATACCTAAATAATCCCCTGACTATATCCTGTTGCGGAATCTTTAATTTGTGATTATTAATGAGGTTTTTTGGTTTCTTGCCCCCTTCTGATCTCCTCCTTTGGCTCAGCAGGAGGATGTGCTGGACCTAGAGGGTTTGTAAACCTTCTGTCCTTCATCTGTCGAGCTGCTGCATTAAAGCCTGGTCTGTGCTGAGTTTTACTGTACGTGGTATTGATTAGGGAGGTGGAAAATGCGGGTCAGTTATTGTTCAGTGACATTTCTGTGGTGGCTGGGGACACGGTGGATGCCAAGGACAATGAAAATCCTTGTCAGATCTGTGCTCACTTGGGGGAAAAAAACCCCACCTTCAAAATGGGTACCTTTGCAAAGCACTCCCACTATCAGTACTGAAGCAATGTACCATGCATTTAATTTGTCAGGATTCTTGAAGACTTCAGAGTGTAATGAATGGAGTAAAGGCTGGAGGTAAAGCCTACATGGTGTAAACTTGTGGTCGTACTACAGTGTTTCATGGCAGCATTGAATCTAGCCCATGGTCAGAGTGTAAGGGAACTGTTCATATCCTGGTGATAGAAACCTCTGTTCAGTATACACAAAGCAGGGCATTTTAACAGAGTTTGTGCTGGAAAAGTCATTTTCCAGACATAAGCTCTTTGCCGTTTCTCCCTGATGTGATGATACTGCTCTCCTTTCACCTGTTGACATTGCTTTGCTCCAGATTATGTGATTCCAGACCACAACATGCTTGCAGTGGGACTGTAGAAATATTTTTAGCCTTTTCCTTCTGTGTTATTTAAAGCAAAGCTCCTTGACTTTAGTAATTAGAAATTAGTAATTTCTTCTGGAGACAATACCTGGGGCCAGAAACTGTGGGGAGGTGCTGTGGCAGAAACGCCTTCATCTAAATGTAAATGTTGCTACCTGCCTCGGGCTGCCTTTAAAAGCCTTTTTCTGTGGGAAGCAGCTACAATGTAATGGTCCCAATCAATTTATTCATGTCAATAAAAGGTCTTTTATATGCTTATTTTAAATCTGTTGTTCTGGGGTGATAGGACCATATTTGTTTTTTAAGCAGGTGCCTCAGATGGAATGAGAAATAGGGAGCATAAAGGGGGGGGGGGAATTGTGTAAGGCTTGTTGCAGTAGGGGAGTACAACTGGGGCTCTTGAGTGCAAAGGGTGGAAATGACTAAGGTGCCTGAATAGTGGGACACGAGAGAACATCTGCTGGGTAGAAGTGGGACAGGACTCCCCTGGTGCTCCTCCCTGTGCGCTGGGACAGTCTCTTCTGACTTGGGTTGGGGTTGAGTAAAGGAGTTCAATACCGAGTCACTGGCAAAGACAGAGGGAAAGATTTTCTCAGTCAGTAGCAGTGAAGTAACGTCTGCTTGAAGATGACCATCCTGGGCAAAGTCAGCTTGAAATTCTCTTACTGTATCCCATCCTGTCTGGTTAAAAGGGAAAGCAGGTAAACAGGTGCCACACCAAAGTGCAAATCAACTCTTTATATAAATATTTCATATTCCACATGAAAGCGTGAATTCTGTATGGGTGTCTCCTGCCAGCACCAGCTGTGAGTGGTGCCTTGTTTGTGTGGTATTTCATTTTCTTTTGACTTGGGCTTTGGTTTGAGGTAACCTCGTGGTACTGTTCATGACAGCGAGGGGCTAATAGGCATAGGCAGGTGTGGATGGCAATTTAACTTACTCTGCCAACGGATCTCAGTTGCTGTAATCCTCCCTGCAACTCCAGGCTTTTATTTCTATCCAACAGCATTTTGGCATTCACAACAAATTATTTAATGGCCCGTTAAAAGATGCATCTGTCCCATGGGGCCTGGGCTGGTGGTTTTGCCAGTCTGTCCAGGTTCTGGGTGGTTCTGCCACAGATCCCAGTGCTGGTGTGCTGTGCCTTGGTTTCCCTGTGTATGAAATAGAGGTGAAGGTACTGACTTGCTCTAAATTCTGGTTTTGTTCTTTCAAGAGAGCTCTGGAGTAGATGGATTTCTCCTATTTGTACTTGTGCAATGTAGCATGAAGAGAACTGAGTAAAGCGTTTTGAGCCCCTTGCATCCTAATGGCTACAGAATTAATAATTGCAGTCGGATGACTTCAGATGTGACTTGAACCTAGGCTGCTGGGGTTACTTACACCTTCAACTCGACTAAGAAAGTCCTGTAGTTAGATGGTGTGGATCTGGCCTCTAATGCTCTGGAGCTGGTGCTTTGGGGGAGGCAGTAAGATAATGCTTCAATCTCCATTGCTCTTCTCCAGTGCTCCTGACCAATTACAGGTTGGAGCAGAAGCATCTGTTCTGAAGTGGTCCATCGTGAGCTGCTGATGATACCACCAAAAAGGAGGAGAAATGCTGTTGAGTTACCTAAATGTGTGATCTTTGTAAGACGAAGAGGTTATTTTGCACAGTGGGTGCTACGTTGCAGCGTAGTGTTGCTCTGAGGTACTAGGACACTACAGATGATGAGCTGAGCCTTGCTGCGACATTTGGAAACTGAAGATCTGAGCTTGTACTACTTAGGTCATTACTTGTTATGTCTAAGCCTTTGCAGTGGACAAGGTCTCTCTCTGAAGAGGGCTGGCTTTTTCTTATTGGCTGAAGAATACTGACTTTTAGGCATCTCAGCTCTGTCCCCTCAGTGTCTAGCTATGTGGCTGCTGCTTTTTTTATCAAGTCTAACATACTTCTGTGCATCATTCCTGCAAACTGCAATGCCCTGCGTATTTTTGCATGTGCCAGACTGAGTTCTGAGTCACGTAGAGTAGACACTCTCAGATGATGGGGGACTAGACTGTTTCTGGCTGGCCCCCCAGGGCTCTTGTCTGACTGATTTTTATTTACAAGATTGCAAATAAGAAAACATGAACAGTTGGCTGATGTCCCTGGCATGCATTTGTGTGCCCAGCTGGACTTGCAGGGGCTTGGCAAAGCTGCCTTTACACTGCCTCCTGGCTACTGGAGTGCTGGCCCTGGGGCTGGGAAACCCTCTTCCACCTTGGGGTGGGGGAACAGAAGGATAGTGGCATGAGAGGAGACAACATCTGAAGGAAGACCAAGAGATGTGAGGGGAGCAGGCTTGCACTAAACAATTGTCCCAGCTTCAGCCCTCAGTGTGATTTGATAGTTTCCTGCAGCAGTTGATTTGTCTGTGATCCACCCAGGTCTCTCCCTGTCCAGATAAGCGTGAGCCAGCTCCCTCCCTCCTTCCAGGAGCTACCTGCTCAGCGCACAGGTGACTCGGGCCAGGCTGCGGGTTGTTGCCCGGGCTCTCCCTCTGCCATGGGAGCCCTGGGAGGCCCTGGATGCCATTGCAGCGTTTGCCACCGGGTGGCAGCAGATGCTCGGAAAACAGGGAATTCAACCCTCACCCTTGTAACGCCTGTTTCCAGGAAAAATTGAGTAACTCACAGTAATTACCAAAGTGACCGTCAAAAAAGCAAGACTTCCACAAACATTGCATCATGGGCTTCCTCATAGCAGGGTAGAAGAGGCCCATGAGATCCAGAACCACCTGCTCCCACACAACACTGCACGTCTGTGGCTTCCCTTGGGTTTCATTTCCTTTGCAAAAACAATTTCCTATTGCCAAAACTTCCCAGCTTCTTCCTCTTCTTTTACCCTCATGGTGTGCACTGGGCACCTTTTGGCTTTATCTGGCGCTGCAGAGTGGTCACAATTCTCTCCCGTGTTGCTTGTTCCACATTAGAGGCTGGGAGGCACAGCCCTTTTAAGTGAGTTGGTCTCTGTGGGTGCACATTTATATCCTGGGGGAATGCTGTCTAGGAATTCTTGTCTGGACTCTTGGCCGGCTGTGTGGCCCTGTGAGAGTTGCACTGTCTCTTGGTGCCTTGGTTTCCGTCCCTGCAAGTAATGCTTTTGATGCCCTTGTATGGAAACAGGGATATAAACACAAGGCAGCTGCCCTGCGAGTATTTGTTTCTTTTAGATAGCCTCAATTCCAGGCTCACTCTTGAGCTTGAAAAATACACAAGCTGTGCAATAATATTCAATACAGCAACCCCAGCTAACAGCAGCCCTCTTCTTCCACACCATTCAGTAGCTGGGTGGTGGCACAAGGGGTTTCCTTCTAGACTTTTTGGCTTTCTTGGTTTGACTGTCAGCCTCTTGAGAGCTAGGATTTGTCTGCAGGACATGCCAGAGTGCCTGCCAGTTACTGCTGAAGATAGATGTCATTTATCAAGCAGATGTGCTGCGGTGATCAATGGCTACTGTCAAATAGTATTGGTCTAGTAAGGACTGGTCTCTGTTGTATTGGTAGAGGATGCCCTACATAAAATGCTTCTGACCTTATTGATTAGCGTATCCTGTGCATTGAGAAGGGACTTATGTCAAGATGTCTTACAGGGAGTTTGGCTTTCGGAAAGTTTCTCTTGTAGTAATCCTGTCACAGTGGGTGCCTGGCTCTTGCTGTTAGAGCACTAAGGGGTTTGTGGAGTGTGTCCAAAACTGGTGTGCATGGGCTGTGCTTGGGCACAGCTTCAGCCTGTAAGCCCCTGCAAGTGTGGAGCCAGAGCCCCTTATTACCCAGCCTGTGCTGGTGGCAGCCCAAACCCTGCCTTTACATTATGTGCCGCCCAGTCCCTGACAGGCGGCAGGACTAAGAAGTGGTAAAGGAGGTCGGAGCTCCGAGTTTGTTTGATCTGTTTGGTAGATAGGACATTTGTTTGCTGATCTAGCTGCACCAGTGTCTTCTCTTGAGGTTGATGTCCAACTCCATTGAAAGTCTCTGAGGATCTGGGTAGCAAATGAAGTAAGTGAAAGCATAAGCCATTGGGCAGCAACGGACAGAGGCAGAGAGTCAGGCAGTGAAATAACGTGGCAGGGAGGAGTATTACATGAAATGCAGAGGGTTCCTTGTGGCAGGCAGGAAGAGGACTCCTTCTCCATGGCAAATACTTTGCCTCTGAAAAATCAGTTTTAAAAGAGAATGATAGTAGGGGCCCACTTTGACAGTTCCTACCATCTCCCCACATTACTTCCCTGCCCCCAAGCCCTCCAAACTGTATTGTTGCAGAGCTCCCCTGAAAGTGGTTCCCCTGAAGGGTAGAAGTTGGGATAAGATTCTTAAATAGAATAAAATGTTTCAGTTCGGAGACAGATGCCGAGTCCTTCTGCAGCTCTGGACTTGCTCTAATGTGAGCCATACTGCTCCCAGGCATGTCATGGTCAAGAATACCTGAGGACGTGACTTGGTCACAAATGCCATGCAACTGTGCTGAGATGTTTCATTCCAAATCCCAAACTGGGGTCTTCGCTGCCTCCTCTCTGTGCGCAGCAGCGAGGTGGGGTTTTGGTGTCAGCTCAGCCTGCCAGTAGTACCTGATTTTCTTGGCTGTGGATGATATCTCTGTCTCTGTACGTGGAAATATGCAATATACTTTGCGTAACTTTTTTTTCTATGTAAAGGTTATTAAGAGATTGTGGCCAGCTGACAATATCTAAGAATTATTTAAAGTAAATTAATTCAGGTAGTAATTAGCTATGTTTATGCAATATCCCTAATTACTGGTGTTAGGCAAGCTCTTTGGGGGTAGGAGCCATACCTTGCCTGTATTGAGAATACCAGCAGCACTTCGTCAATGTTACAGAAAACAAATTGTGAGGCAACAGGAGCTCAGAGCAACTAAGCGTGTTGCTGGAAGACCCTGAGAGAGGCAGAGGGAACTGACAGCAAGTGCGTGGCTCCTGCTTCCCTTAGTGGTCTGTGCTTATATACAAATGTGTAGTGCCTGTGTGTGTATATACACATATATGTGCTGAATTTGTGTGTGTATGTTTAGCACTGCTGGTGCATGCACATCTGCCAGCAAAATGCCCACAGGGGCTGTTCTGGGTGTTGATTTCCTTTTCTTGTCCCAGTTTTTTTTGTTCTGCCTCTTAACTTATTAGGACAAAGGTCTGTGCTTCTCAGGTTGTCTGATCTTGGGTTTTCCAGGGAAAGCAGGCTCTGTTCCCCACATGTGGGAGCGCTATTGCACCCTTCTTGGCACCTTTTCTGAAGACTAGGCCACTGACCCTTTGCAAAAAATGTCATAAAGGGGAGAGAAAATTCTTTGACTTGGGTCCCTTTTTAATTTCTTCTAACCCGTCTGTCTAGAGGTTGTTCAGTCAGAGGTGTTTAGCTTTGTTCTTTCCATGAGGTTTTATTCCAAGACAGCGATGAGCAGTATGCCTTGTCGCTCCTACGACAGTAGGCAGGAACAAATGGCCCAGGGACAGGAGTTTGTGGTAGGATCCAGAATCAGTCAGCAACTGTCTGCTTCTATGTTTCTTTGATTCAAAATCAAGGAGGTTGTCTCTGCCCCATTTTTAAGTCTGCTTATACTAAAAATGGCCCCTCTGGATCAGTTTGGGGTATTTTGTAGCAGCTTGGAAGGGGTGGGAGTCTGTTTCTCTTCTTGAACCCGTAAGTGGTTTGTGGCCAGAGATCACTGACAGCCCTGCAGGTACCTGTGGCAATATTCACCAGCAAGGGGGAGAGGCGAAGATGGAGAAATGGATGTGGAGAAGCTGAGATGATGTCACTCATATAATTTTTTTTCTGTCATGGGCCCAGAAAATTCCTAGCATGCATGTGTTTTGCACATGCTCTTTTTTCTAGATTGCTGAAACTTGTGACCTATTCTGACTGAGTTGCTTGAGCACAGAACAACAGGACTTTAGCAGAGGGCATAAAGATGTATGTGCTGGGACATGGGAAGAAATACAATGTACCTGCTCTTCAACCTTTAGTTGCAGCAGGGCAGAACCATCCATGTGCAAGGTCTTTCTGCAAAGATGTCCTCAGAGCTGGGGCAAGGGGCGGGAAGTCTGGTGTCAAGAGCTGGTGTATATGTTGGTGTAGTCTGTCATGACTGACTGAATCCCAGCCAGGTGGAAGTCAATCAAGAGTAGCCAAAAGCAAACCACCCAATTACTCCACCAATGAACTAGGAGTGAACCAGCATGTTGCTAAGAAAGAGCCTCTTTGGCTTTCATGTTGTCCTCACAGCCAGGTGTTAACCCTCTCCCCACCAACCCTGCCAAGTATGTAGGACAGTTTAAGCTATGCCCTTTGATATTTAGCATCTCCTATGTTAGGGGGGGGCTATGTCTGTAAAGTGAGAAAGAGCAAGACCCTTGGCCTTCTGCCCAGCATGTGCACGGCATCCAGCTGGGGGCTTTTCAGCTTTTATTTTTAATGTGGTCTTTGGTGAGGAGCTAAATGACAGCACCCCATTCTGCCATGCGCTAACATCTTCCTTATCCCTCATGCAGGATTCTCCTCTTAACTTGCCATGACTCTCGGTGGCAAAAGGTGATTTGACTGGAGACAGACTCAAATCACTCACTACTTGTTTCCTGTGAAGAACTGCTCTGTGGAGTCTACTCGAGAGTCCATCCTGCAGCCTACCTGCTCATCTTTGGCAGCATTGCTGGTGGGGAACAACTCACTCATTTCACTCTGCTTGTGGAGGAATAAGATTTATGAGCTTATCCCCTACTCCCCATCCACCTCTACTGTTTTCCTTCCTCCCCCCATCTCTGCCTTCCCAGAGCTGGAAGGTCAGAAGTTTAAATCCTGCTTTGAGCAACTCCTGACTTGATACCAGCTCCTACACGTAGCTCCTGCTGGTTGCATTTTAACTATTTCCCTGGAAATGAGCCTACTTCACATATCCATACATAAAAACATCCTCAGAAGGGCCTCCTTTCACTTGCCTTTTCTCTATTGATACAGAGGCTTGGCCAAACTATTCTTATCTGCTCCTGCGACGGATGAGAAATGGCTGCTGTTAATTCTGTTTAATGACTGAATTCACTAGGTGAAATAGAGCTCTCTGTTCACTTGTCTAAGATCTGCTGTATTGTAAATACCGTTTTCAGTATGAAGGTCCCTTCTGCCATTTCTGATGTCCCTGGTCCGATACCGATATTGATTTCTTACACACAGGGAACAAGATTTACTGTTTATTTTCTGGAGACATTTTCTTGGACTGCAGTACCGTCTTTCTAGCTTCCAGAAGTGCCCTTTCATTTAGCTTTTACTGCAAGGCTCCTAACCACTGTCTAGCTCCTAGCAAGTGTGTGTCGTCCCCCCCCCCAGTCTGCATTCACAGCTTTACCACATCTTCCCCACTTTTGTCCTGAAGATGCCAACAAAAAAAAAAAAAAAAAAAAAAAAAAAAAGTACCGATCATGGATTCACCCTAAAGGGAAATTCAATGGCTGGGAAAATTTCTTGACAGTATTGAAGGAAGAGAGGTGACTTTGAGATCAACAAGGTTCAACCCTGAGCCAGAAACCAGCTTTTTGAAACAGACTGGAGAGAGGGGAAGAGAAATAGGTCCCCTTATGTGTCTTCCTTTGTATTGCTTTTGCCACATCAATATATCAATATTGGCCAGTCTTCTGCTATCTTCAGCTTTCATTGAAATGCAATATTAATTCTGATTGTTGATGCCTGGACTTATGGGTAAAATATATCTATTCAAGTGTTTGGACAATCTATATGGACACTGAATACTTACTGCAAATTGCAAAGCATCTATGTTCTGTCTAGATCTGTGTGCATACAAGCTCTGGAGAGACACCCAGACTAATTAGCAGTGATTGGAGAAGCAGCTCACTTGTTAGGATCAGGATGCAATAAATAAAATATTAGCAAGAGGAGGTGGGTGAGCCAGGAGATATAAACAGAGCTGTGCAAAGGCTTTTTTTTAAAAAAAAAAACACACACTGTGGGGAGCCCACAGTAAAAGGAGAGACTGTCAAAAATGCACACAATATTCTGTTTGCTGCCTGCCCCTGTGGAATGCCTGGTATTATGCAGTCTTGGACTTCTGGGAAATCAATCCCATGCACATGACCGTGCTGCTCTTTTCCCAATAGCAAGGAAGGATTTCAGCACATGCTAGGGGAAAGACGTGAGAAGCTTTTCTAACTGGCTTGTGTTTCAGCATTGTGCCATTCATTAAATTAGCCCTTTAAAGACACTAGTATAGGTGGTTAATGGTTCAATGCACAGCATGTTTTTTATGAGAAGGTTTCTCTGCCGTTGCTTGCTCAGTCTTTCTCTGCTTCGGCTTCCTCTTAGGAGTGGTATGAAGCTTGCATTAAGGACAGTAAAATGCTCTGAGATCTTAAGCAAAAAAGATTCAGAAGGGGCCCGACACAGTGTTGGGAAACCATAATGAAAAATGGTGGTCCTTCTGTCCTAAATGAAAGATGTTTTGGATTTTAGTCTGGTTACTAGCAGCTTGGGCAAGAATGAATAAATGTTGAGAAGGTTTGTCCTAAAAAACCCACTTAATATTTAAAATGAGGCATTTGACCCAGTCTTTCTTTTCCTCTGTATGTGTAAAACATTAAGTGGCATTTCTGCCTCCAAGTGGTGTGCCTGCTCTGACAGCATCATTAGCCCTGGTGTAGCAGGTACCCCTGGCTCCTGTCTTACAGCTGCTTATTCTGTGCTAAGGGGGGTTGTTCTGGATGGGTGAACAGGCTGGCCCACTGTTTCAAGACTGTCAGAAAACACAATGATAAGACATTTGTATAAACTGTGAGAAGGGGGAAAGTTTTGTCTTGATTGATGAAAGTAAAAATGCTCAGTGAGAAGTGGAGACACCGAGGCGTCTCATAATGTACGGGCATTTGGTGGTGACAGGATTTCTTGTACTGGCTGATTTTGTGGAGCACCCAGGAGGAGAACCACTAGGTGCGGTAAAACAAGGTCAAACAAATCCTTCTAAGGCAAAAGAGCAGTTAAAAAAATCATTTTGGTTCTTAACAGGAAGGCAGTGCAGCAACTAAACAGTGGGTGTGATATGTTGAGATAATCTAATGTAAGAAAGTACCCTGGAGGCAGAAGAAGCCATGTTTAAAACCATCAGCAGCCACTGGAAATCCTTATCAGGAAGAGCAGGAAGTTGGAATAATCAATCCTAGAAGGAACACAGTTCATTGCTGCAGTAGGTGGAGATATGAAATATTTCACATCTGAGTAATGTGACTTGGATTATCCAAAACCCAGCAGCTGGATAAGAATTGAAAACAAACAAACTAAAAGCTCAGACAAAAAGTCAAAAAAAACCTCAGGCTTGACTCTCATTAAGGGACATTTGCCACTTTTAACAAGAAATATCTGAATCCAAATACTGGAAAGTAAAGATTATGTTATGCCAAAGAGCTTTACTAGTTAACGGGATAGTGCATCTTGCGTGTATCATGTTAAACTGATATTGTTGAGGTTCTCTGTTAAGAACTGCTGTACCTACTGTTGTAGCTCTGAAAGAATCATTTTCCTGTAGGACGCTTTGAGATGTATGAGGATAGGCTCTTTGATTGGTATGTTCAGACCTCTGAGGCAGGTAACTTCATGAAGATTTCCCAACCTCCTAGCAATCGGCAAAGTCTGATCAGTGGCTGTTGCAAAGAAGGAGCAGCTCATTCTTTTATTTCTATCCTTATTGTTCACTTCAGGGATAAAAGTGATAGAAAATAGCTATGATCCTGGGCAAAATCCAACAACTGGTGACTCCCTAACTTGGAATCCAAAGCAGAGCAAATCAAAACAGGCTTCTGTGATTTGTAGCTTGAACTTAGTTAGGACTCCTGAAGATTTGGGACATAGAATTACAAAGCAAAGATTCAGATGAATCTTGCCTTCCTTCTAACACTGCACAGTCTTTGCACAAGGATTCTTCTCTGGGTGCTAAGAGTGCTTGGGTTGGTTAGGTACATGCTAAAGTAAGACTTTATTAAGTGTTCTGTATTGCACTGGGAACGTTTTAACCAGCTGGGTTCCTTAGGCAGGTAAGCACTTGTTCATTTTCACAAGTCTCAACATTGTATGTGTGTATATATACATATGTACCTATGCATAGAGAAATACATAAATATTTGTATGTATCTATGTTCACGATTATAAATATATAGAAGAGACATCAAAAACCTGCTGAATGAAAGCCTAGGAGTCAGGAGGGAAGATCCGGTTGAATAGTGCAGGGGTGAGAGAAGCTTTTCCAGGCCTGCTAGAGGAAACAGATAACACAAACCATCAACTTTAGAGCACTAAAAGGCAGCAAGCACTGGCACATCTAAGTTTTCCATGCTCTGATCGTGACATGACGGAAATGGGACAGAAGTTCAGTATTACCACTGGCTGAGCAGAGGATAATGAGGGCACAGACAACCATGGCTGGGCTCATTAGCCATTCTGCTGCCCAATTAGGCTAGGAGCTAATTGCTCATTAATGAGACCATACCTGCTGAGGCAGCTGGGCTTCCCTAGCATGCGCGGCTGGAGCCACAGCAGAGACTGGGGAGAACAGAAGCAAGATTTGAAACTAAGGAAATGGAAAAACTCGTCTGCCACTGAGGAAGGTTTTTGCTGCCTCTGCCGCCACTCCCCGGGGACAGTAGCTCGATTCCTGGCACCGCTGCTGCCTGAAAGGCATGTCAATTAGCCCTGAGCTCCCACTGAAGGCTTCCTCTTCCTGGCATCCTACAGCCTTGGCGCTAATGACGTGGAAAAGGAGTGGCTGAGGCGAAGATGCTGGGGAGCTTAAGGTGGAGGGTTATTCTGACCTGTATTTCTCTCCTGAACATCCTCTGGAGAGAAGCCAAGTTTCTGAGTAAGAGGAGGAAGTGTGGTGATTTGAAACACAACAATCACAGCCAAGGGTCAGCAATAGGATGTTGGAGAAAGCAAATTACAATACTCTGGTCAAGTCCATCTCTGCAGGATATAGGCCATAGCAGCAGCCACAGCAATGTCTTCTGGAAAATGAAAGCTGGAAGCAATAACACGCTTAACACCACACACATCAGCTGCCTTTTGACACAGGCTTGTTCTGTTTAGCAGTGAAAGCATCACACCAGCAAAAGCACAGGGACTACATTGAGAATGAACTTTTATGTATGTCCAAAGGTTATCTACAACACAGAAAAGTATGACAGTCCGTGGCCCACACACTAGGCAGAGGCATGTGAGATGAGAATTTCCTGCCTAACACTGGAGAAGAACTTTCATTAACACTGAGGAGTTGTCTGAATATCCACTGACATCCTGTGATGGAGGTCTGGGTTGGGTATAGTTATGAGTTAGTTACTTCCTTTCCCTTTATTCATTTCCCTGCTCTTCTCTATAGTGTTGTTTTGATGACTTAGGCTTTTTTTTTTTTTTTTTTAATACACTAAAACAATATAGGGGAATGTTTCAGCATGGTCTCAGGTGTAGATGGTAGATTTTTCTATGAGATGTTGGCACAAAAATAGGCTGCTTTTTACCTGGCCGTGAATAGTATATAAATACTGGACATGAGTGAGACATATTGCCTGTGTTACTTAGCCAGTTCTGCACTCTACTCTGGTCTGTTGCTACTGGAATGAGTGTACTGGGCTCCAGTAGAATACCGGATTAAGACCCTGCCTTGGTTTGTGCCTTGTGGATATGGGTGAAATAAAGTGAATGCAAGCAGTTTTATATTGTGAATGTGTGGGGGACACTAGCTGGCAAAGGAGTGTACAGGGTGATGGGTTTAGCAATTCCCAACCTGAGCGATTCTAAATCTCAAATAATTTCTATCTTATTCTTTTTACTAAGGATAGAAAATATTACTGTCACTTATTCAAAGTGAAGAATTTGAGGCGTGGAGTCAGGGAAGAATCTTGTATGCAATGCCTGATAGGGTTTGGACACCCAGTCACTGTAAAGACACATCATAAAGAACCAGGCCTTTACTGTGAGACGTAACTGAAGAGCTTCCTTTTCTCAGTGGCAAGATTAAAACCAAATTATTTTACTTTTATCAAAATAAGCTGAATATTGTCTAAGTCTTATTTATATGGTGTCTCTCCAAAAAACTGCATTCCAAGTAATTCACTAGCCAGCTCCATAGTAACATTGGTGAAGAGCAGGTACTGGTAGAGAGATACGAGGAGGGAATGACGTAAAGATTTTGAGGAGAAGGGGTTTCAGAGCTGCAGGGTAGAATGCTCCTATATCCGTATATCCCTGATAGTACAGTGTGCTGCTCGGAATGTGGATGAATGAGCAGAGGTGAGACGGGGTCTTTTTTCAGGTGGATAAAATTCCACCTTTGGAAGATTTTGCTTAAAAATAATCAAAGGACAGTGCTATTCGGTCTCTCGGGTGCCATGTTTCTCTGAGAAATGGGATTTCAGTCCCACAAATGCTTTTCTTCTGTTGAATTACTACTTCAGGTCTATTAGGTGAGCATACTGAAAGCCCATGGAGTGGTTTTGAAAACCAGGCGTGCAGTAATTGGGCTGGCTGCTACAGTAGCTGAGGAGCCAATAGCATTGTTCAGGCGTCAGAAGAAGATGGGTGCCCAGCCTTTTTTTGTAGCATTGCAAATCTTTTGTCCACTCAGCATAACTTTGTAATTTCCATTCTCCCCAAGCTATCCTTGATGGGGGCTGAAGGCCATCTGAGAGCAGCAACAGGATTAATGCACAAACATCTTATTTTAGTTGCAGACTCTTTGTCTCAAAGGGAAGTAGAGAAGCACTGGCTTGGCCTTCACACTCCTGTGTCTTTTGGAGCAGGCCCACATGCTTTTTGTGTGCAGAGGTGGCTGCAGGAGAGGGAATGCGGAGGGAAGGAATGCATTTCTCATTATGTGCTGCAGCCTCTGGCAACCTGAGAAGAGAATTTTTCTCTCCTCCCCAGGCCCTCTACCCCCTGCAGCTTGTTGATTATTTTTGGCTGAGGTGGAAAGCACAACCCTAGCATTTTTCCCATAGGGGAGTGACCCAAGCAGGAGGGGAGCGAAGCCTAGGCCTTTCTCTTTGTGCTCATTCAATTAATAGCCACGCTTTTGCATGTCTATAGCTCCTTTCCTCTGAGTAGACCAAAGAGCTTTAAGAGCTGTTAGGTCCTTCCAGCCCACTGTGGCACCCTCACCTCTGCTTAGCAGAAGGGTGAAACTGAGGCACAGAGACTTACCCTAAGTCCCCCAGGGAGGCTGTGACTTTCCATCCACTTTGCTTAGGCTTTTTTTCCTCAGGGTCTCTTCATGCTGTTGAAGGCCCTTATTCCCTGCTGTGACTCTACTGTGTTGTGGTTCCCTCCTGGCTGCACAGTGCTGTCTGTGATGCCTGTGGGGCTTTGCTACAATTTTTGAATGGGAAATTTTCTCTGGGTTGTGCCTTCAGTAGTCTCTTAAAATACTTCTTGAAAAGCTGGCTCTGCCAGGCATAGGGTTGTAGCTTTTGAGGAATAGTGGCATGTATGTGGGAGTAAATTTGACTACAGAACATCCACAGAAGTTGCATTTAGAAAGCCAAGTGAAGAAAAGTTGTACAGAAGTGGGGTTGAGGATACCGCCATGAGCCTGTGCGTGGTGCCTACTCCCACTCACAGAAACCCTGCCTCGTGTGCAGGATTAAAGCACGGTCGGATTTCCCAGGTTCTCCCCTCTCCACTCCCCCCGCTGCCACAGGCAAACTCCCGATGCTGGGGAGCAGCCTGGCTTGTTTTCTCAGCTAATAGAAAGCACATGAGGAGCACAGTCAGGCACGGCAACAGCTCTTGGGAATGATTCATTTGGGACACAAACAGGAATCGAATGCTGGCTGATCCCTGGGCAGAGCCTGTCCGCTGCTCCAGGCCTTTCCAGGGGGTGACTACGAACTCAGGAGCCTTCCCTCCCACCCCAGCAGTGACTCACTTCCTCTGGCCTTGGCAGAAGCTCTGTGCGGGAGGGCCAACTTAGATGCTTTGGGGCGTTAAATCTCCCAGACCTCTCTTTTCTTTTTTTTTTTTTTTTTTTTTTTTCCCCTCCCCTCTCCCCTGCCCATTCTGAATCTGGCTTGTTCTACTCTGAGGGCAGAGTCCACCCATGTTTGATCTGTGGGGCCAGGGGGGGAAGCTGCACAAGGGTCTCTAGCCAGAAGTAAATAGTATGTTGTAACACGTTCAAGTCAGCAACAATGCAGACTGCATTGGAAAAAGTGGAATATATGTAGTGGCTGGGAAGTCACTGAGTGTGTGCAGCTAAAGGTAGGGAGATGTGGAGATGGTTACTGATCATACATCCAGGTTTCTGGGCTTTATTTACTGTTTGTTCACATCCCTTGCTGGCCCATTAATTTCCTGTTGCCTTCCAGGACCAATGCACAGTCCTTGGATGATAAAAGCTGTCTGTGAGCTGGCCTGGATTGGAGTTTACTTTTTCTTACTGCTTGTCTAACAGATTTAGTGCTACTTTCAAAGTCTGATGTGCTTTGAAGCGGCAAAATCTAGAATGGCAAGGCTGGAGCATCTCAGGGCATTGAGAGTCCTGGTTTTCTATGAAGGGCAACCTGATTTTTTCCCATTCTGACATACTAGATCCCAAATTCCCAAGGTTTGGTTTGAGTGTAGTGCAAGCTGCCTGTCCTCTGCGCTTGCAGATCTGCTTGTTGGTCTGTGACCCAGCCAGCCCTCTGTGGCTCCTGCTATTCTCTCTCTGTGTGCCAGCAGGCTGGTAATTACTGGAGCAGAAGAGACAGGCGGAGGTGCCGTGGCTCTGACAACAGCAGACACAGCAAGTGAGAAAGGAGCTTAGGAGTGAGAGAGCACATTATTCCTTGACCTCTCTATAGGCTCAGCAATAAAACAAATATTTGGAAAGACCTCCTAGATCCAGGCGCCGTCTTTTTAAAGCAGGAGGGCTCTGTTTTAGGAAGCCTGGCTGTGTATGCAGAAAACTGAGGGAGGGTGGGGGAGGATGGTGACACCTGCTTGCCTCTTGGGCCGTTCCAGTCTCCCATGGCTGCGCTTCAGAGCCATGTGTCACCCAGAGGAATTTGAACTGCGGGATGTGAAGTCTGGATGGCGCCACTGCGGCCCCATCCTGGGGACAAATTCTGAAATAGGACCCTCCGCCCCCTTGCTCCAGCAGACTGTCCTGGCTGCTGCAGCAGACAGAGCTGGCTGTGCCCCGGGCAGGATTGCTGGGCTGCTCATGGAGGCCTCTTCCCCCACCCCTGTAACTGCCACCCATCCTCCTCCCCTTCTTCCATCGCCCTTGCCCTTTGCACTGACGCTGCCCTTGGAATTGGGCCTGGCAGGTGGGATGTTGTCACCAGGGCTGGTGCAATATGGCATGGCTGAAAAGTGCTTGCATCTTCCCTCCTTAAAACCCTCACATGCCTTTTGTGGCCTCCAGGCTGCCTGGATACCGCACTCAGCTGTCATGGGATAATAGCCATCGAGTCCTAATTACAAATCTCCCCGGCTTGATCAGAGGGTGGCTGGGCAGTTCCATCTGGATCGTCTCTCTGGGACTGCAGTGGGGGACTGAAAGGGGAGGGAGTGTAGGAGAAATGCTGCACAAATGTCGGGATACTCAGAAGCATCCAGGCCTCCGGCCGAGACAAAAATAATCAGCCAGCTCCAGGGGGCACAGGGCTGCAGGGAGGTTTGCTGAAGCAGAGGCTCTGCAGTGGAACATAATGAGATGCGCATACCTCACCCAGCCTAGCACACCCCTGCGCACACTGAATTGGAAAGGGCAGATGGACTTGTTCCCAAAGCATCTCCAGGGGTCCATCTATCAATCCCTCCTGAGCTCCCCCTGGACCTTCCTGCAGTGAGGGGGGAAGCTAAAGAGGTTTCATTAGCTGTAGCATCTCCAGTGGAAACTTTGCAAGACCTGCAGAATCTCCGTGACAAAGCACCAACTATGCACAAAGGCACCTGCAGTGAGGCTTCCCTCGCTGCCTTTCTCCAGCCCGCTGACTCCTCCAGGCCTGGGGAGTGCCCAGAACACATGCTCTTTGCTTTCTGTAGTGGCTGGAGCTGTCTGGACAATAATGGCACTGCTCAAAAAAGAAGGCACGGTGAAAGAAGGTGCCTCCCAAGTGCATATTGTTAAATGATAAGGCTTGGTTTAGAACTCTCCATGCCTGGAAGACAAGGTCTCTTGTCCTGGAGGATTTTGAAGTGACAAAGGATCAGCCCTCCAGGTATTTCACCCAGATCAGGAGTTAAATGTGGACAGGCGAAGAAAGCAGCTGAGAACAGAGTGGGGAGGGAGGCTCTGAGGGCTGGGACGTTTTGAGCAAGGGGCAGAGGGGTGGTGTAGTTTTGTGCGTTAGTCCATGCCATGTTGGTGAAGTGGACCATTATTCCCCACAAGCTCAGATTTAATTGCTGTGTACATTGGGGACAATAGTGGGAGGGATGCTTCAGCTTTTACCCACATGATGCTATTTTCTTGATATTAAAAGGCACAGTTCAGTTAAAACCTGTGCAAGAATAATAGATGCGACTCTTATGAGGCATCAAAGGGTCTGGAGGAAAAAATAAATGTCTTGCAGGGACTGATCAGTCCTCTGGGGGCTAATGCAAAATGGCAGTTCCCCTGCTTGGCTTCCTGCTTGTGCACCGCCTCTTTCTCTTCAACCTCCCCTCATTCTGGTTCCCTGCAGAGCTCTTCTTCCCAGGAGTTATCTGAGGCCAGCAATGTGGCAGTGCCTGCTGCCGCCACCGCTTCTGCTCCTCTTCCGCTGAGTTTAACCCAAGGTCAAGCAACATCATGGCATTTGCAGCCTCGTGAGTTCTTGAGAGATTTAATTTTCAAAGCTCTCCCAACATCCCCTGGGATAGACCTTGGCTGAGGTCCAAGGCCTGTGACTGCCAAAAGGAGCTGTGCTAGGCCAGCCCGACAATAATAGCTTGCTTGCTCTATTCCAGCAAAGAAAGCAAGAAAAGCAAAGCAGTGGGGAAGAAGGGGAGGGGACCCAAGGCCCTTTTGGCCTTAAGCGGGCTTAGTGATGCCTGCAGCAAAGCATAACCTACAGTTGACACGCTAATAAAGCACACAAGGATGAGATGCATGTGTACAGTCTTGTCCCCTCAGAGACAGCTGCTGAAAATCTGCTATCCAGCACAGAGGGGTTTGTGTGTGTGTGTCTATGGGAGGGAAGAGATTTTCCAGGGATTTTTCTCTTGGAAAACAGAGAAGGGGCTGCGTTTGGTGCTGAGGAAAGCAGTGGGTTTACCAGGGTGGCTATGGCCAGATAACATGTAGAGAATAACTGGAGAAACTTTTTTATCCCCAGTCAGCTAGTGGGCTTTGCCAGAGACCTCAGTCCTGACCCATAACATCTGCTGCTGTTCCGGCCCCAGGTTTCACCAAACGTGAATCTTTTGAAGGGCTTCCAACCTGATTTTCAACCCTGGCTCTTTCAGTCCAAAGAGGCAGCTCAGCCCTGATTCGTGCTTTCTGCTGTTCCCAGGCCGGATTGCCCCTTTCTGTCCTGACAGACCCATGGCATTTCATTGCTGGGGATCCACTTTGGTTTCTGGAACTCTAACCTCCTCTCTTTCTCCCTGGGTTCTTGCAGTCCTCCTCTTCTCGTGGTTCTCAGACTAGGGCAGCAGCAGCAGTTCAAAGAATAACAAGGGGGAGGCAGCCCCAGGGATGTGTTTGAAACAGCCCTGTCCTGCTCTTGACCCTCAAAGAAGAGGTAACAGGCTGATGGAAGGTACAAGTACCAAAAAATGGGTGTATTTAGAGGGGAGGGGAGGCCTGCCAGAGGAGCATGGCATACTGCAAGATGCAGGATGCTGGACAATGATTTTTTTTGGATTGTACGGTGAGTAAGGAGGACCTGCAAAGTAAGTGAGGGATGTTCTAGGATATAGGATTTTTTGCATAGATCACGATCCTTTCTAGAAACAAACCCCACTCTGAAATTTTCTGGTATTTGCATCGTGATCCACATACTGCTATTTGCTGCCTGACCACGTTCATTCTGGTATAGTTCAGAGTGCAGTTTTGTGTTCTCTGGCTGTTGTCTCAACTGAGCATTCACTCCCTGTTGCTCCAGTCTCTCTGGGTTGAGCTGGATGGAGCTGTGTTCTTGCAATCTTCCTTGGCTGGAACTATGCGAAGCCAGTTAAGGACTGCACCCTGCAGTTGCAGGGCTGCACTTAGAATGGCCCTTGTCAATCTGTTTTCACTTTAGTCTCCTTACAATCCTAGAAGCAAGACAGGAATTAGGGAAGGTGGAGATGGTTATTTTAGATGTTGCTGGTCAGAAGCCAGAAAAACTTGGAAGGCAGGGGATGGGGATGGGGGGGG
>JMFS01034879.1:0-12338 GCA_000699545.1 Podiceps cristatus
ATAAAAATATTTAATTTAAAATTAATTGAAAAATAAATCTCTCAACAGAGTCAAAATCTCAGAAATGTTGACAAAACTGAAATTCAATCAATAGCTTAAAAGTAACATTTTTTCAGCTTTTTTGGGGAGTGGGGTAAGAGGGAATAGCTAGCAGATCATAGAAGTTATTCTTCACCTTCCTTTTACACTCAGAAGGCTAGACCTATAAAACCATCCAGTTGTCAGTCCACCAGTAAAAGAAAGACACTGACAAACTGGAGTGAGTCCAATGGGAGATCAACAGGATGACTAGGGTGTGGCAGGGGGGAAAACACATGATGTGATTGTAAATAAAATGAAAGCTTTGGCTTGTTTAGCTGTGAGAAAAAAAGGCTAAGGGCAGAAATCGAATTACTATCTTCCACTATGTAAAGGGGAATTATGTAAAGGGGAAGACATACTTCTCTCTGTGGGGTAAGAAGAGCTCTCACAAATTGCAGCAAGAGAAATGCCTTGGACATAAGAAATAAAATAATTTTTAAAAAATCACACTGAGAGAGGTTAAGCATGGGTGCAAGTTGCCCAGACGGGTCACAAGTTCTCCATCTTTGGCAATTTTCAGAACTAGATCAGGCAAGATCCTGAGCAACTCAGTCTGAAATTAGCCCTGCATTGAGCAAGAGGGTGGACTGGATGACTTCCTGATGTCCTTTCCAACCTTACTTATTTTGTTTCTACTGTACTCAATGTAATCTGTTTCAAATGATATCATGTTGTCTCATGGAATTCCAGATCCAATGTAACAGAAAAATAGAGGACTAGAAGTTTTCTTTTATTTCACTGAGCTCAGTGTCTGCTCATAAATGTCCGGATCCATCTTCAAATTGCTCATTTTCTTGTGCTTGACATGCTTATTAAAAAGATCGTTTGTCTTCCAATATCGAATCTAATTTTTTTAGTAGTAAAATTGATCCATTTCGTCTTATGCCAATAACATCATTTCATTCTTATCTGCTAGATGAACTGCAATCCTATATGTAAGCTGCAATCACATTCCCATTCTGCTCAAGTTATTTTGTGTGAGAGAATGTGACATAAAGATGCGCAAACGAGTTCTGAGTGATCTGGCACATTTATACAACTTTATATGGAAATACAGAGCTAATATGTCCGCACTGGCACCATCTAACAATAAGTATAATCAGTCTTGCTTGTCATCAATTAGAAAAGGTGCGGATGAATCCTATGATCTGTGACTTATGTAATCACACCTCTTTCCTCCTCTCATTTCCAGCTAAAGTGCACACCACTGTACAGGAAAGATTTTCATTACTGGTCTCTATGACTTCTACTTGATGAATTTTATTCTCTTCTTCCTGAATTACTTTAATAATTTTGTGTCATTTGCTAAGTTCTTCTTTCAGCTTGTGTGCCAAATTTGTTAATGAGAGTATTAAAAGTACAGTCGAATAGCAGTTTGTGGTACGCCACTTATAAAACTCTCGATCTTTGTTCATCTCTCAGTACAACTAATGTCCTCTGTCTTGTGGTGAAACCACTTTAGTCAGCTTATAAATCTGCCTTATCCATCTCACCCTTCTTAAACTATATCATATTCTCCTCCATTTTGATTTAATAATTTCATCTGAGGCCTCATGTGAAATTAAGATTGGATAAATTTCAGCTACTGTATGTCCTCTTGTTCAGAAAATCAGTCGTATTTTTTAGGCAGAAAGTTTATTTGGAATAATCTACCTTTTCAAAAATCAAATTGATTTTTTTTCCCAACTTTCAGGTATGTAAATTGAAAAATCAGAGTAAGGCTGTCACAGAAATTCAGTGAGACACTATTAAAACAGAAGTAATCTTTTAAGGATGTTTGTAGAAACATTACTTTAAACGTTTAGCATGGCTGTGCCAAAACCAACACTATTTTGGGAAAAATGAACAAAAGTATTAAGATTAAGGGGAATAGGTATGTTAACCTATCATCTCAAATGTTTCACAACATTGTTCCAACTTTCAATCATGCAAAAAGGCTGTCCTGACGAAGAATAAAAAACATTTCTGTTAACTATATCTTGAGTTTTCCTATTCAGTCATTCTAATATGTTTTGTTTTCTCGTTCAAGAAATTAGATTTGATCTTTTTCTACCAATTTACAAAATAGTATATGCTATTTCTGTTTCTAAGAGATTAGAAGGGATTTTGTCTTCAAAAATTATCTGAATTAATTAAAAGTATTGAATTAGAAGATGTTTTTAAAAAGTTTAAAATTTACTTTATGAAGAGAAAAACCTACTGGAAATGTTGTTCAGAATTCTAAAAGCCAGTTTTCCAATTTGTTCTGTTTTGCATTAATTCAAATAGGTGTAGCCTAATAAGTGTTAAGAGTACAAGTAGGTTCACTTTCAGAATCAATCATTTTGTTCCAGAGGACCAAAAATAGTAATGGATAATCCATCCCTCTAGTATGGGTTTTCTTCTTGTTTTATTTTAACATATTCTGTCCATAATTATTTTTATTGGGTCTTATATGTTGACATATAATAAAATTCTACAAAGTGATAAGATAAATAAAATTCAGTAGGTTTTCCTGGAATTAGAAAATGGACAACACATGCACTGCAAGCATAATCTACCTGACCTTCATAAGTTTCATATAAGACCTGTGTCCTGACGCCTTCTGGTGTCTGGTTGTACTGTTTCAAAGCTTAAATTTCCTGGAGATTTAAGTAGGTCAGCCACTGTCTTACTGACAGACCGTATTGGTATCAAAGGCTACTCTGCCTTGTATTACTACAGCCATAATTGAAAGACAGGTTGTTAAGTTATTAGAACATCTCGGTTAGCTACTGTTCTTGGCATATACCAGAAACCAAGGCTCATAAATCAAAAGGACCTGAAAAGACTTTTTACAGTTTCTTTACTATCCATGCATTTCAAAACTTATCCACACTATTTTACTATTGTTCTACATGTATAGTACACATTTCAAAATAAAAATTCAACAAGATGTTACTTTTATGCCCTTTGTGCACCTACCAAAAGCTCTTTCAAATAGTTCAGTGTATTTTGAACCAAATCATAATAAAGAAAAGCAGCTGGGCATACACACTGAAAGTTCTTAAAAGATGCCAGGAAAAGTAATTTCTTTTTCAAATGATTGACAGTGAAATGTATTGCCTACTTGTTTTCCTAGCGATCCAAAGAACTCAGAGAAGAAAAAGAGAATGAGGAAAAGGCTATACCCTTGTCTTACTTGTTTTTTGCTGTTTGATCGGAATATTATTTCCACTTTGAAGGCTTATAAAAATGTATTCAAGATATCAGCACCTTGCATTTTAGGGGTAGAGCGATAGTTACAATACCAAGGAAAAGTCCGGGACTCCTGTTTTGCAGAACTGAATGTTACTTGGATCGTTGCTGAAACTTTATGCACAGCTACTGAATTTTGTGTGTCTTTACTTGGGTAGAGGGGTCCATCTAAGGCTTAGGTATCTCAGTTCTAGATTCATCCATTAAATGAAGCACCAAAAATAAGAATTTAATCACATAGACTGATTTGATACCTCACAAGGTCTGGAGCAGCTTCTCTCTCCATTAAACAGAAGAGAAGCGTAGGACATCTAGGTCCTAACTTATCTTTGTTAGTCAGGTAATTATAGTTAAAGCAGATTTGTCCATATATAACATCTAAAAATGCTTTTCCACAATTTTCAGCAATATTGCTAGTACATTGCAACATTGTACTCTTTTCTGTAAACAGATAAGTGATGAAAGGACAAACAGGGACCAGTCATCTTCAGTACCTTATAAGGTACTGAAAAAAACAACCTTGAGGACCAGTCATTAAAAAAAATATTGACAAAATGATCAGAATTATGATATCAGTATGTGTTAGCTCTCACTATTGAAAATCTCTTTTAGGAAGGACACCAATATATTCAGCTTTCTGGAACTAGGAGCACTATTGTGCAAATAACGCATTTTTGCCTTTATCTGAACAAAGACAAAACTTCAACTCAGATCAAGCCAATAGCTGTACATCCTTCTAGACAAAATGGAAAGATAAAATCACTAGTTTCAAGTCAACTGGAATGTGTTTGGGGGTTCCTACCTGTGTCTGTGTGAAAGTAAGAGGAAATGAAAAATTAGCTCAATAGAAAAAGACAGTGCTACTGTTTCCTTTTATCCAACAGATTTGAAGTAAATACTTCTCTCCTAGGAGTTATTTCGTTTCCTGGGAGATATGAATTCACATTCTGCATTGCAAAGTACAGTGTCCTAAGGGCCACGATTAAGGACATGCCTAAGTGCAACACTACCAGTCAATCCTCTCAATGCTGTTCTAACTTACATAAATTATTAATCAAACCCTGAAGTAATGGACGGAATTTGGGATCCCACATCACCATGAGAGACAGAGAGGTTTCCTCATTTTTATCTCTGTAGAAGAGAAAACATGCAGAATTAAAAAAAAACAAAACCAAAAACAGCACAAACAAAACTGAGGAAAACAGACCACTGTTTCACGGGTGTTTAGATATTTTTCTAGGTGAGGGAAAAAAAATACAGTTTCATATGTTTTCAAAAGGAAAAGGTTTTGAATTAGACTTCAAAACTTTGAGTGTGAGTGCCATAAGAGGAGAAAATGGGTAAAAAAACAAGGATGTCAATATGACTTAAGAAAAAGTTAGGTCCTAAAGAATTTATTTTCAGATAAAATTATTTTACTAATTTGGTTTGCATTGACAAGCAACCTTAGATCAACTGTGATTACATCTGTGGGTAGTATCTGTCTCACCAAAGAAGTATCTAATAATAAAAATAGAAGTTCTTCCTGTAATTATACTGCTGTGTTTTGGATTTTTTTCTATAGTATTTGATGGTTTCAACACAGAGGGACAAATAAGACTCTTTTTTTGCCTTTTGTTTTCTTTTTTTTTTTCTTTTTTTTTTTCCCCCCTGAATGAATTTTACCTCTATTGGGTAAAAACTTAGACTGAGTTTCTTGCCATCTAAATCACTCTTATTGCAGTAATCAGTGTGTCCACTGACCTTGGACACCACAGTATTTTAGCTACCTCAGTGGTTTCCCGGGTTTTAGTAGTCACTGACCTATTTTTCCCATTTCATTGTCTGTCCCTTCATTCCCCCTCCTACTGCTGTACCATCCTGCCTTTGAGGTTCCCACCAGCTGCTCACTCGTCCCCCACTCACTGCAGCAATGCCGTGCTTTTTGCATAAGTAACAGTAAAGTAAGCAGAAAGGAGTGCACTTTCTGCTCTTTTCTTTGAGCTGTGTTCTTGCTGAGAGGATTTCTCAAGAACATACTTCTTGGGAAGCATCACTCAAGGTCTTCCTATCACACAGTCAAGGGTTCAGGCTTAGTGCTACATTCTTCAGCCTTGAAAGAATAATTTTTTTCAACTTGGATGATAGAAAACTACATTTCTGTTTAAATTTTAACAGCTTGATTTCTTCATTATGGAAGAAAACAGTTCAACATACTTACTATTATTTTGTATTTGTATTACTATTCAGATAGACTTGGTGGAAGGAAAAGAATATGAAAATATGTCTCAATGTGGTATATGTTCTGAAAGGCGCAAATCTTGTAAACCAAGATAAAATATATGGCTTTCTTATCTGACGATATAAAAACATACCCTTGGAGAGCAGCAGTCTTTACACTTTGCATTTGCAACCTTTCATAAGCATCCAGAGAAGACTTCAGGTGCACATCAATACTGATTTCAAACATATTTCACTTGCTCTAGCTAGGCTGCTTGTTCTTTTTAAGAATTCTTTAGAGTTTGAGGTATTGGGATGAGAATTATCAAACTGAAAAAAAGACTGTTTTGTTACAAGTTTTTCTTCAAGTAAAAAAGTACTTATTTGTAAAGGTGACCTTTAAGTGACAACACTTCAAAGTATTCATCAGTAGTGGAAATTTTATTTCTACAATGAATTATGAAGCATGAATTATAAATTATGATAGGTTCATGAACTTATGAGCTGAATAAGTCTATCACACATGAAAACTTAAGATATATAGAAGGCTGTTCAGGTGGAGGAGGAGGAAGGCACTATGTAATGCATCTTAGAAGTTACTCTATCTATCTAGGGCTCAAGTGGAGGGGCTTGAATTTACCAGGCAGGATCACATCCCCGTGGACGTGGACATGTACAGAAATTCTGTAAGAAACAGTCTCTCCATGTCCTCAGTTTGAATGAGAATGGAGTCCTTCTGCTGTGGAGATATTCATGGATAATTACAGGGGATGTCCATCTCAAGATTAAAATATCTACATTTTCTGTGTCTTTTTTTTTTTTTTTTTTTAAAAAAAAAAAAAAAAAAAAAAAAAGACAAAACCTATCAAAGTATTCTACTATTAACTAATATCCCTGTTTTATTTTAGCCCAGTAGATGGGCCAAAAATGACTGATCATGATATAAATGTTGGTGTTAGAATTTCCCAGAGTACTGTCAGAAATGTAACCTATCAATAAATTCCTTGGAAATAAATTTTCACTGAGGTTAGGCCTTCATGTCCCTTGTTTCACAGGTCAAGCAGCATAGCATTGCACTAACATAAGACTAAGATTTTTGTTACATCATTACTGTTCATGAAAAACACTTGCAGCAATCCCTCAAAAGACTTGAAGTCCCCCAAAAAATTCAATTCTCTAGTGCCCATTAGGCTAAAAGATTTTTGCAGCAACTAGATGACTTTCTGAAAGAAGTCAGCATTTATCAGCCAACTAGAATTGTGCTTAAGATTCATAGCTAGAGGGTTAAAAAATCCCCTCCTAAAGCTCTATAAAGGCAGCCAGTTCTTAACAAAGCCTCCAGAACCCCACAACCTTCCCTTATAGTTATTGCAATCATTCCATGTTTGCCTTCCTAATTACCATGTTTCTGACTGATAATGGATTAATTTCATCCTGTCATGGTGAGACATCTTTATTCCTATATAAATATTCCTTTAAGCCATAAATAAGCAAACTTATTCCAGTTTGTGCCACTACAGACAAAAAAAAAGTCCTTTCAATCTAAGTAAACAAATAAAAGCTGCATTGGTAAACCAAGTCAAGCATGTTTTAATGAAAATACAGACATTCTTTTGTCAAATATTATGCACTATCTAAAAGGAAATGTTCTCTCCTCAATGAAAGGCTCATTAAAACCAAGAGAAATATTTCAAAAATCCCAAAACACTGTGATGGCTTCTGAATGAACTGCTTTAAAAATTTCATTTTGTTATAAATAACACTATGATTTCTTGCTTAAAGCAAAGCAAGTTTTGAAGTACATAAATTTTTAACAGAATCGATATGCATTTGATCAGCTGGACAGTTTTGTCTTTCTAAATATTATGGCCAGATCAAAAGTAGTTAAGATAATCTTTTTTTATCACTCCTAAAATATAAAGTCTAATCTTAATAGAAGCTTTCTAAATAATATAACAATAATCAGACTATGTCTGTAATTACTGCCAAGTTCATATCTTTTGTTTTATTTAAACAAAATCTTTCACTATTTCTCTTTGGTGTCTGATACTCTTATATGTTGTATTCCAAATAACAAGTACTCCTGTAACTTGCATGGAAGGTTCTATAGAAGAGATGGTGAAAAGCGAAATCAGAAACTTGCTACATATGCAACACAGTGTTGACAATTATAAATTACTACAGATGAATAATAATGAAATGGATTTCTGACAACAGTATTCACTAATATGAATATCTGAAGTTCCTATGTCTATAGAGTTCTTCTACAAGTTCCTCTAATATAGCTCCACGCACTTTAACATTATGAATCATACTTCAAAGTCACACAATGGAATTCTTAAGCAAAAATTTTCTCCAAATAGTGAAGATTAATTGCGGCTAAAACATTTTAGAATAATACACCAGTTGATAGGAAATTTTCATTAATAAAAGTTTCATAGCTTAAGGACAAATGTTTAGGTTCAAACCAGAGACTTGTGTTATTACAGAATAGCCAACGGGAATTAAGGGAATTACAAATATTTTCTGCACTACATCAAAATTCAGTTTCCTGCTCCAGTGATTATGCAGTTCTAAGAAGTAGAGCAATGTTGTGTGTTACCTTGTAACCAAGTAGTTAAGAGATCTAGAAGATTTGGAGCTGGGAAATCCTGTTTGTAGGGGAAACAATGAGGGCAAAAAATGTAGAATCTGAAATGCAAAAATCTGAATATAATATGGAGTTGCAGACCAATGGTGAAAAAGCAAGGCATAGAAAAATAACCCTGGATGAACCGAAGGTGTGTGAAAAAGAAAGGAAAGGAAAGAAGAAGAAACCACCAACATCAGCCTTATATTACTCATGGTGAAGGACTTGAGAGAGGACACCAGATACTGACAACTTACCGTAGATCCCACCTACTAACGTCATCACCAGACTGAAGTTACAGAGAGGAGGGCTCAGAGGAGCACTGGAAGGCTAAGAATAACATCAGCAAAAGCATTGCACACCATTTAAAATGTGTTGTTATTATTATTGAATCTTTTTTTCAGTATTCATTTCTTTTTTTCTTTCTTCTAATTAAATCTAAACTGCTCATAATTCCCTGATTAAACTATTAAGATTTCACCTATACTAGCAATAAATGCTTGCCTTTGAACATTGTGCCTTCTTTTCATCCATAACAATGCTTTGAGGATAAAAAGAGAATGGAGCAGGTGCAGCAGTCACTCAAGATTTTAGAAAAGAGCAAAGAAAGGACTCAAGTAGCATTTTCTCATACAAGAGAGCTACAGGTTGTTCTGGGCCCATCAGCTGATAAAGTGCCATTAATTACACCAGTCAAGTATCTTGTTTCTGGTCTCTCTATTTAATCAAAAAAAGCTCTTCTAAATTCCACTGCTAAATCAGTAAGTGTATTTACACTAATGAAAAACATAAAATGGAGAAGAATGAGGAAATGAGATACACTATATTTTTTCTGCTGTTACTAGTCAGAATTTGCAAAATGGATTTATTCATTGTTTGAAGCTGTGAGACTGGACATTCAATCATTTGTTTGATTTTGAAATACTGAAAGCTACCTTTAATTACTATTGTTTTGTTAAAATAAAATCCTTCATTATCCCTCTATTGTGTTTAATATTGGTATATTCAAATATATGGCAAAGAAAAGCAACAAAGATAATTAGAGTTAAAAATAAGCACAATAAAAACCTATAGATATCTAATTTGGCAACTGCAAAGCTTTCTAACAGCTATTCACTTTTAATCACTCCCAGATAATAGCAAAACATTGCTGTTAAACTTATGCATTATTCATCCAGAATAATAACTCTCTATGATTATAAACTACATACACATTAACACTTTGCACTTGCCAGTCATAGCAGAAATCAAGTAGGGGAGCTAGACAGAGTAATATAGAGAGGTGAACTAAGAGAAAACATTCACTTTTTATTAACTAGATACAATTATTCATCACAGCAAACAAGTATTGAGGAAATTGTTTATACCCCTTGTCAAGGGGAAGAATGAAACAGAGGTGATTAATTAAAAAACCCATGATACAAAATGCTTTAACATTAGAATCTGTTTAACTAAGAGGAAGTATGAAATGATGATTATTATATATATTGTGCATATGTTGAATCAGCACTGTAATTTATTACACAAACCCCTAGATTCTGTTTCCCAGACATTTTTCACAGGTGTTGGGTCTGACTACTCTCATTTTCATAAGCAGACATAAAGTACGCTCATTTAGACTTACTGTTTTGTAAAACACCCCAGAAAAATGCTTGAACCACCCTGATATCTCCTGGAGGGGCAACACAGCAGGACACAAACACACCAGACAGCTTCTAGACGCAGGTCATTAAGGAACTCATGAGGGGATATGCTCTGCTGGAATTTATAATTAGAAACAAGAAAGAACTGGCTGGGGATCGAAGGTTAGGGTTGGCAGCCTTTATTTCAGTGACCATGGGATGGTAGAGTTGAGGATCCTGAAAAGGAAGGAAAAAGGCAAAAAGCACAATCAAAACCCTAGACTTCAGGAGACTAGGTTTTAGCTTGTTCAGGGACACATTTAGAAAGATCCCATAGAATATGGCTCTGAGGAGAAGAGGGGTCCAGGATCACCTCCTCCAAGCCCAAGGATGGCCTATCCCCATGTAATGGAGGCCTAAGGTGGTAGGAGGCCTGCTTGCCTGAACAAGGATATTGTCTGAGCATGCAGAGACAGGGTTAGAAAGCCAACTGGAGCTGAATCAGGAAAGGGGTATATGCAGGTCAACAGGAAATGTTTATACATGTTTATCACTAGCAAAACAAAGACTGCGAGTGAATGGGGCAGGGGAGCTGATGACAAAGGGCGCAGAAAAGGTATTTGATATTTTATTTGTCTTAGTCTTTACTAGTAAGACTGGCCTTCGGGAATCCTAGGCACATTAGACCAAAAGGAAAGTCTGCAGTAAGGAACACTTACCCTCAGTGGAGGATTATGTTAAGGAACAGTGAAACAATCTGGATGTACACAGTCCCTGGGATATAACAGGATGCTCCCACGAGTGCCAAGGAAGCTGGCTGTTATCACTGTGAGGACACTGTCATTCATATTTGAAAACTCTTGGCAATTGGGAAAAAGAAAACGTCATCTCTATCTTCAAGAATGGCAAGAAGAAGGATCCAGAAACTACAGGCCAGTCAGCCTCACCTTGATCCCTGGAGGAAATAATCCTGGAAACCATTTCCAAATGTAGAAAGGACAAGAAAGTAGCTAGATGTAGTCAGTATAGACTTACAAAGAAGAAATCGTGTTAACCACCTGATAACCTTCTACAATGAAACAACTAGCTCAGCAGACAAGGGGAGGGTAGTGCATGTTATTAATCTTTACTTCAATAAGGCTTTTGACACTGTCTCTCTTATAGACAAGCTGATGAGCTGTGGAATAGATAGTAGACAGTGAGGTGAACAGAAAACTAGCTAAAGTCTTGGGCTTAAAGCATTGTGATCAGTGTCATAAAGTCCAGTTAGAGGCCCATCCACAGTAGTATATCCCATGGGTTGATACTGATTCCAATACTGTTCAGGATCTTCATTAATAACCTGGATGATGAGACAGTATGCACCTTCAGCAAGCTTGCAGACAATACAGAATGGGGAGAAGTGGTTTATAGGCCAGATGGTTGTTCTGCCATTTAGAGAGACCTTGACAGGCTGGAGAAATGGGCTGACAGAAATTTCATAAAGTTCAACAAAGGGGAAGGCAAAGTCCTGTACCTGGTGAGGAATAATTCAGTGCACCACTACATGCTGTGAACTGACTGTTTCAGGTAAGTATCTTGGGGTTTTGGTGCACCCCAAGTTGCCCATGCTCCAGAAATGCACCCGTGTGGCAACAAGGCCAGCAGCATCCTGAGCTGCATTAGACAGTGCAGCCATCAGGTCAATGGAGGTGATCCTTCCCCTCTTCTCTGCCCTGGTGAGGCACATCTAGTGTGTGGGGTCAAGTGCTGGGCTCCCCAGTGCAAGAAAGACAGGGACATACCTTAGTGAGTCTAGCAAAGGGCCACAAAGATTATTGAATGTTTGAAATATCTTCTGTAAAAAGTGGCTGAGAGAGCTGGAACTGTTCAGCCTGGAGCAGAGAAGGCTCTAGGGATCTTACTAAGGTATATACAATTCTGATGTCAGCAAGTAAAAAAGGAGCCAGACTCTTCTCAGTGCTATCCAGTGATACAGGAGACAATGGGCACAAATTGAAGTACAGGAAATCCCATTTAAACTTAAATCCTGGAACAAGTTCCCCACAGTTGTGAGGTCTTCATCCTTGGAGATACTCAAAATCCAACTGGTCACAGCCCTAAGAAACCTGCGGCGGTTGACTCTTCTCTGAACATGGGGACTGGATTAGATGATCTCCAGAGGTACCTTCCTGCCTAGTGATTTTAAGTTTCCAATCTGTTCCTGCTTACTTCAGGAGAGTAATTTCCCTCATTTTATTGAACATTTAACTCCCTTGTCTATGCCCAGCTGGCTACTCTGTTCATTTACTATTTTCAAGGAACTGCACAGTTCCCCAAACTCCCAGCCTCCATGATACAAAGAAGACATTAGGTCTTTTCCTCCTCAGTTTGTCTTTTTTTCAGTTACTTTCTCTTGACTCCTTTCTCTAACATGCTTCTTTTTCTAGATGTAGTTTTTCTTTTTTTCTGTCCCTCTGAATAAGAAAGTGGGCAGGAGAGGCAGGAAGCCAGCATGGCTAGGCAAGGACCTGCTGGCCAAACGGAGGGGAAAGAAAGGCAAATATAAGCTCTGGAAATAAAGGAGTGTAGCCTGGAAAGAATACAGGGAT
>JMFS01034891.1:0-20396 GCA_000699545.1 Podiceps cristatus
TATATATATGACAAGAAGTACCTGCTGATAAGCTCATTTCAGACCTAGTACCATCATATTTAAAATCAAGATAAAATTCAAACTCATCTGAGGAACTACAGCACTTACCAATTTTGAAATTCTCCGATATCCAGTTCAATAAAATGCTCAACAGCTCAACTGAAAAGATTTAAATATGAATCACTTGCTGTCATGGTTTAAACCCAAATGTAACCAGACCACGCAGCCGCTCGCTCACCCCTCCCATCCCCAGCGGGGTGAGGTGGAAAAATGGGTTGAGATAAAAACACTTTACCAGGACAGCAAAGGAAAACATAAAAATATAGTAATTATAATAATAACAACGTATAAGGATAATAGAATATATGCAACAAACAATGCACAATTTCTCACCACTCGAGGACTGATATAGCCCATCCCGAGCAGCAGGCAGGGAGCAGGGATATTCCCCCGCAGCCATCCCAGAATGGCAAGTTCCAGAAAGAGAATGAGGGAACAGACAGACGAACAAACAGGCCGAAACAAAATAAAACAAAAAAAGGTAACAAGAAGGGAACAGGAACAGAAAGCGACCCAAACAAGGAACCCAAGCCCGAGGGCAATGGCTGACCCTCACTCACACCGGCCATGCCATCTATGGTAAGGAACACTCTCTTTGGGCAGTTTGGATCAACCCTTCTGGCTGTGCCCTCCCAAGTGTTTGCACCTGCACATCAGCAAAACCTGGGAAACTGCAAAATGTCCTTGATCGTTCGGCAGCAACCAACACCAGCAGCGTGCTGTCACCATGTTTCACACACTAAATTGAAAAGAGAGTAGCTGCTGAAAACAAAACTAGCTCCATCCTGGCTGAAACCAGGACACTTACTAAAAATTGTCTTTGCACCAAAGTAGATTTCATACCTTCAGTAGCATCAAAAATAAAATGCAAGAGTCCGAGGAAAAAGACATCCTGCATTGCAGACTTACACTGTCCAATGATAATAAAAAGGTTAAATGCAGGCATGTGCATACAACTTTGCTGCCTATAGCCGGGGTTATGAGAATAACTCTATGACAAAGCTCTGAGAAGGCTACTTGAGAAGAGTCATCACTTCTATGACCTTGACACTGGTTGGTCCCACAACTTCTATACAATTTAGTGATGTGCGAGAACAGATGATGGTGCAATACATAGAAATGGCAGCATTTAAAATTCATAGTAGCATAAGGCCATTACTTTTCCCACTGGGCCACTTGAACTTTAATAATGTCTGACCTAGTTGGCCAATAAGTTCTAGCAGCAGACAGAGGAAAATTGCCAGTATTAGATACTGTTTGAATGATTTTTCATTTAGAAAGACTTAGAAGTTCCTTTAAGAACAGGGCACCAATTCTTCCTGCAGACATTTCATTTTTTGGTGTCTGTTGTAAGGGCCAATATATTTTAAAACAACTGCGGAATATGAACAATTTTTATCAGACATGAAAAAAATAAAATGCAGAGGTAAACAGAAATTATCAATACAGGCAATGATCACAAAATAATGCTATCTCTTTGCAGAGATAAATTCCACCTTCTTTTACCCAGACCACAAAAATCTAACTTTCAACAGCAATAATACAAGTGTAACCCAAAATATGCCATATTCAAATGACTACAAAGTATTTCTGATCAAGTACACAAAATGAAAAGAGAAGTCAGAATAAAGATGCTTTTTTCCCATTCACATATATATATGCTTATGATGAGAAGAATGACATTATGCTTTAACAGTGAACAAACATTGACAGATATTATGGTTAAAAATGGAACTCTGAAAACACAGGAACAGAAGAGTGGTATTTCCAAATGAAAAGAAACTACTTTTTTTGTCTTATTATCTTAGTAAGTAAGTACAGAAAAAAGATTGTAATTTGCCTGAGATACTGTTCTTATATTTTTTCTTTCCTGAGTTAAACAGCACAGTGCTTGTTGCATGAATGTTTGAAACCTACTTAAATGCCAAACCCACACAGAGACCTTTGTAAGTAAACAATATTTCACTGATGTTTCAAGTAAAGTCTCCTCCATAAAAACATAAAACTATTTTGTAAGGTTCAATTTTCAAGCTGAAAAATATTTTCAGATGCAAACCAGAACCAAAATATATTCAGAACACAGGTTTAAAAAATACAGTTGTCAGTGATAAACCATGAAATTAAAACTCTGAAATATTCTGACATCAGGCTTCAATGACTATCGAATGTTTTAACCTTACAAATACCAGACCTTCTCTAGTACCCTTTGATCATCTAGTCAGGGAGTTCATTGATAAAAGAAACTGATAGAAGTCAACTTGGGTTTAGCTCCCACATACACCTTGATGATCATAGTCCTTGTCCTCCACATCTCTGTCTCCTAGTATTCTCTAAAATTCTCCTTTTAACTCTACCAATAAAATTTCTCAGAAAATTAAATTAAAAATAAAGCTTGAGACTAACATAAGCAGGTGATTTGCTACATTTTTGTCCCCAACCACTCTTAAGTTACTTAGCAAAAAGAAGTTTCTTAAAATCCAGAAAAGAATCTGTGAACATATCCCAAAGAAGAGGCACAGAGTAGCGTACCAGTGACTGAGAAAAAAAAGCAAAACCTCTGCAAATTCCTTGTTTGCACTTAACTGTAGATCATCCACACTTTATTTCGGTTTACTTTAGTTAAGATCATACAGAAAACATGTTTGCAAGTTTGAATTCTTTCTTTTAGTACCACAACCTAAATGTTCAACCACTAGACAAAAATACACAGAAGTTGTAGTTATCTGATGATGGCTGTGAAAAGAAAGATGCGCCTAGGCTGCAACCAGAATGGATCTCAACAAGCAGTTAATGCGAATGTGCTACAAATTAAACCAGGGGTTTATCCCTCACCTTTCCTATCTGCCCTCTTGCTATAGCCAAGGTCCATACATTGCAAAGACATGCACTTAGTAGGCTATTACTGGCAATAAATATTTGATATATTTATTTTGTGTTAATCTTCCTTATTTTGTTTGGATAACTCTATCATGCTACTTCCCCTTCCCCTCAGGAAAAGAATCAGTTTATATAAATACCTTGTCAAAAGAAGCTTTTCAGACTCCAATTTTAAATTTCCTGACTGTGGAGAAAGGGAAAAATCATCATACTTGATACTTTTTTTCTTCAAACCTATATGGTCCTGTATAAACTAGATGTTTAAATTTAATTTTAAAAAACTATTTTTATGAGTGAATGGCAATTTGAAGCTAATTAGACTGTTCATTTTACATTAAAAAATTAGCCTGTATGTAAAAAGCATATCTGTGCCAATTTGAAACTAAATAAATCCCCAAATACCCTTAAACAATTTGCTCCCAAAAATATATAATCAAATTTAGAAAACTATAAATTATATTTAAATTTATTATTTACAAGCAATTAATTACAAAGACAGCCAGGTGGCTTTCATTACATAAATTACTGTTAATGACACTTGCCTCATGCTGCTACTGTATTTAGCATTTGCATGCATCACATGTCAAGCACACACACTGTTGCATAGCTATCTCCAGAGTAAAAAGTGAACACCTTAAGTCAAAAAAGCTTCTAGTAATCAAATCAAAATTGTTAACTCCTTAAACTAGTCAGGGTCTTATTAATGTTTCCCATATAGGATATAATTTAAAGAATTTTAGCTCTATCAAACATGGATGATACAGAAGAGCAGTTTTAAGTAAATTCCAATTTTGGGAATGATACAGATTTAAGGCAAGAAATGAATCCATTTATAGCTAGTCCCCTTGAAATTTTTAGTCATAAGCCCTAAACAGTGTTTATCATTTAAAAGTTTATAATTTTAAAGCTACTGGTAATCAGAAAACAAAACAAAAAACCCCATAATAATTCCTGTCTATCTACCTAGCCAATAGCACAGTACTTTGCATTGTATCTCTAAGTTACTGTACTATATATGTAGATATTTACAAAGTCTACTTTCAGCTCCAGGGGTATAGCTTACTGTGCCATAGGGGGAATAAACTAATTCCACTACCTTCTTCCCACTGGAAAGATGGCAGAAACACACTAAGAAGGAAACACAGCTGCTCCTTTTTACTAGGGGTCTTCCAGCATTCTTTTTTAAAAAAGCCGTCTACCTACAACTGGCAGGCAATATGAAGAGACCATCTGACAAGAGGTGATCACAGTATTTCATTATTCTTTCCTACTCTAAGCTTCTTTTCCACTCCTGTCAACAGGTTTTTCCTTTCCCTTCTTCCGCTTTCCAGAGGACTTATTTGAAAACCCATACTATGACTACACGCTTTGCTTCCTGCAGTGCCACAGAAAAGGTTGGGTTTCCAGGAGAACTCTTATTCCATGCACTAACTGAACAGAATTATCTCCTATGTAAACAGTCAATAGGTTCACCATATAGCATCACCTTCACTAAGCACCAAAATTTGACCAGCCTTGGTAGAATGGGCCCAGAAGCCTTGGTAAACAAATGTGGAAACCAAGGAAGAAGGAAAACTAGTTCAACATCAAACATCTGTTCTATGTTAAAATAAACTGAAGGTGGACCTCAACATGCACCAAGTCATATGGCATGACTCACTGACACGTTTCTGGGAGTTGTCAAAAATACACTGGCATCATTACATTAAGCACATAAGGGCTAGACTTTGGGGAAAAAAAAAAAAAAAAGGTAACTAAACTTCACTGGAATTCAGTGAAATGTGACTGTCAATATCCTTCAGGCAGCTTTCAAAAAGGCCTCACGGAAAACACCCCAACCCCATCCTCTCCCATTTTAAAATCTTTATATATGATAGCAAAGCAGCAAAGGTCACAGAACCTTTTTCTCCTTCATATTATTTTTAACATGTTCTTCACATTTAAACATCAGGTCTTTGTATGTTACCTCACTTCTAAGAGTCGCAAATTAGCAGAACTAAGACATCAGAAAACAGTGGAAATTGAGAAGATGGAGAAAAAAAATATTCTGAACTGGACTGTTTACATTTCTGCATTTTAATCAATAACTAACAACTTCTCTGATATATTCTTATAAAAGAGTGTGCAATCTTATAAAAGTCAGAGCAAAATCCTTCACTTTTAACCGAAGGTCATCTGAACATGTTTCCCAATCAAATACAGGGATGCCAAGACCTTGTTTGTAGAAACCAAAACATTTAGAGGGAAGAAGGGGGCTAAGCCATAAATTCATACTAATTGGATATCCTTTCTTTTCAAACTTCTCCTTTTATGAATAAGTAAAAGTTTCTTCTATCCACTTTCATTTAGAAGTAATTTTTCCTTCCCCACAACAGTAAAGCTTTATGGCAAAAAATAGAAAAAAATGTCATGAATGTAATTTTTAGAACAGCAGATATGCAAATACTATTTTCTCTTAGTACCCCGAAGTATTTTGTTAATGCACTACTTTCCACTAAACCAACTGCAAACCATCTTAAAGTTATGGCTGTTCATATGTAATCTGTTACCTGGATTTAAGAAAAAAAAATAAAAAAGGCAGAAGGCCTCTCTAGCCACCTAATCACCATATCAATGACACATGCCACAACAGAGAAGCACTAGTTTATTTGATTGATCATGGTAGATAAACTCCAAATAACAGAGAAATTAACAAATGCTTGACATTTGCTCAACATCCATTATTCTGACACTGCTTTCAGGATTTCAAAGCCTGGGAGTATGCTTAATCAACATTCATATTCCCTAGTGAGCTACAGGCACCATATTGCGCCCCGCCTTAGTACTGATGAAAACTGCATATTGGCCATTTCCAAAATGTTCTGGGACTCCACACAGGGCCCCTTCTCTCCCTTGTTCCTGTTCTGCAGTTTTCTTTTAAACACTTCCAAGACAAAAGCATCTGCCAGTTTTTCTCTCTGGGGATGTATGCAAAATGAACTTAACAGTTTTAAGGCAGGAGAAACCCTCACATCTAAATTCATTCATAGGACAGAAAAGGGCCTAAGAGGCCTCTCTAGGGACAAAACCCTGCTGAAATTTTCCCCGACAACAGTGGGAGCTTTATAAAATCTAAGTCCAGACAATTTCCAATTCAAATGCCCAGCATAGCATGACCTTTGTCAGATCTATGAGCCCTAGATGCACCCACTATTTTTTTATTCTAACCAGCACAGACATTAGACAGGGCACTACTGCTAAGCAGGAGGTTGGATATTTGCATGCTCTTCTATTGTGAAAATGTAACAGTGACAGCACTGTGTCGAATTCTTTTCCCCCTAGAACTTTAACTCCATAGGAGAGGCATGGCTGACAGATGACTCTCCCAACATCTGTGTTATGTACACTGCACAGCTGAGGAAACTTGGATCACTGTCACGGCTTCTCGGAGATGACCTACACCTTTCTTATATCTACCCGTGATCAAAAAAGTAAAATAAAAATCTAAAAACGACAGGTTTTTAAATGAAAAGTAAATATGGCAAGAAAGATTAACATAATTTAGTCATTAAGCTGTTCACATAGCAGCTCACCATATGTTGTATAAATGTCCTATACAAAATAATTTATCAGACCTGACACGTTGCACATCATATTGTATTATTTAATATGCTTACTAAAATTTCATGGATCAAGCGCCACTTCTGAAAGCATACAGAAAGCCCTAGAAAATATTTCTTCATCTTCCATGATTTATTTTGATTACCTTTTACAGCTACATGATAAAGTGAACTTGCTGTGTAAACCTTAACCTCATAATTTTGCTATTGCTTCATATACTAAAATATAACAAATGGCTCCATGTCTATATACCATTTTACTTGCATTTAATATTCAGAAGCACATTAAACTAAGCATGTTGCTTTCCACTGCATATTTTAATAATTTTAACTGGTTATTTCAGTAAACATCCTGACCCACTAATGCAAAGTTCCGTTGAGATGTCTCTCTCTATGTATCTCCTTGATAAAGAGACTAAAGACCTAAGAATTACAAAATAAACTAAAGCAGACAATTAACATGTGATACATGTTGACCACCCCAAACCTTTCTACATAGAAATATATTAATTTCTACACAGTAGCTGAAACATTTGAATAATATTTTTAAATTCTTGAGATTTAAAATGTTAGAATGGCAAGCATCTACACTCAGATAAATGGAGAAAATTCGCTGTTCAGAAACCTCAAAACAACAAAAAAATAATGATGGGTAAGAATGATCACCTGTCACTGTTGAGGTCTGTGTCTAAATAGTAAATTAAAACAAAAAGTGTAAGCAGGAAGCTTGTGGATAACAGTTGTTGGATAACCAATGGGATTTGCTTGGAAAAACATGCTCCACACTTAGAGGACATGGCAAACAGATAGATATGGCTAGAAAAATATTTAGACTGAAACCATGTATTTATTCTGTAAAGAACCATTTTCCTTTTTCTCTCTCAGACCACTGATGTCAAAGGAACACAATACAAATGAGATAAAAAAATGTAGTCCAGCTTCTCCTTTTGGTCAATAATTAAACTCTCCTGTTTCTAATAATAGGATAAAGGAAAACATATTCTTGTGTGCAATAACTCATTGCAATGAGGTCAGTAAACACTATATTTGGCATGGAACTTGTTTGGCCTATTGGAGTACCTGCCAACTAGTCAAAGCAAATCTTCCTTTTTAAGCTCTGTAAGAACCAGAAATCTAGCTTATGAGTTATTTTTTTTAATATATTTTTTGTACACAAGATAACGCATTTGTCTAGGAAGACACACTGCTCAGCTGTGTTGAAAACTGAAGGGCAGCTGCACTGACAACATGCATTTTATATTAAATGCTGGAAACAGCTAATGTTCAATAGCCTTTCCATCTGTAGGAACTTGCACTTACTCTCCGGCTATTAGTTATCATACTTTGCACCAGTTGTAGTCTCATAAACACATCTGCATTCCACAGAAGAACCGCAATAAAGAGCTGGCCATTACCAGTATCAATAGTGGACTAATAAGAAGTTCTGCCATCTCCTAGCCAACCATAAATGGAAACAGAGATACACGGTGTCCTTATTGTTGTCTGGGTCCTCTATTAACAATAAGGAACTCCAAAAGGCTCTTTGTATTAATTCAGTCACAGAAGTGAGTATTACCTTTACTTTGGTCATAGTTTTTACGTTGTCTTTGAAACAGTTTCAGACAGGCTGAGTTACACGAGAGAGTACCTTTAGTATCACATGGGTCTTACTCAAAGAAATATTTGACAACATTCTGCTTTCTGTGGAAGAATGCGTGCTATCTTGGGCCATTTTTATTTGGTGTTGAAACTTCTGGAGGTATCTGGGAATCAATGCTATCAACTGCTTCCACGACCTTGCAGGCCTAGATACAGGTATGCAGATAGAGGGCATTCACCCGAACAATAAAGTCCCCTTCAGCACCACATCCTCACCTGAAACCATTTTGATGGTTTGAATGGGACAGTAACGCTCGATATTCTATTCAGATAAGAAGGATAAAGCAGGGGACTGAAGTTCAAGAATTCTCCAGCACACAGCAATGAGACTGTCACTACCAATCAGGCTACTGGACATCCTATAATGTACACTGGAAGGGATAATGTATCCCATTCATATCACTACCACATTCAAAATGTTATGGTCACTAGAATCTTTAAAAAAACGTATAAAAAAGAAACACTAAGATAGATGCTTTAGTTACTGACAAAACAGAAGTTTTCAACCTAATGGGTTCACCAACCAAAACATTTTTTCTCGCATGGGCACAGACTCTTGTTTGGCAAATTTAAGCCTGCTGACAAGAAGTTAATTTACTTTGAATTTTTCATTCAAAGTCCATGGACAACAAGGGCTCCATGAAATACAAACTGAAAACGAATGATAGAGTGTGAAATCTTAGCATGCCAATAGGAGTTTGAAGTCTACTTGTATGGTACCAGTTAGTGAAACAAACAAATGAACAAGACTTTTAACCATCACCAGATCTGAAGAAAACAGAGCAGTATTTTTCCACTCCTCTTCCAATGCTGTTGTTTTTTTTTGGTAAAAACACTCTATCAGGCTTGTCTTAGAAGATACTTTTAGTAGGATCAGTTACTGTATTCCATATTCTTACAGAAATTAATCCTCACCATTATTTCATTTGGTTTGAAGTATAATACAAGCTTCTGAGACTTTCACATTCCAAATAGATATAGTATTTTCACCAGGAACTTAAAGGAATAAACAATTAAAAAATTACTTTCATAGAAGCATTTATGTTATTTTATTAAGCAATGTGATAAGCTTAGGGGCAAATATCAGCACCAAAATGGTTGTAGTCATTAATTTAAGTAATAAATCAAAGGTCCTGCCAACAATGACAGCAAACAGATGCTAACAAGAAAATGTATTATTTAATATTGTCATGTGTTATAAAAATGTAAGTGTTTAGGACACGTCTTAATTTTTTATAATAATATGCATTTAATACATTACTGTTTTGACACCTACAAGAATCAAATTTATAGGTCTCATTCAGCACTTGCTTTCTCTTCTGTGAATACAAAATGGATTCCTGAGGGAAAAAAAAGCTCAAGAAGTAGTGAATGTTTCAAATAGATGTTTCAAACAAAATTGAGTTGTCTTGCTGTCTTGAAGTAAATATCATAAGCACTGAATCTCGTTACAAAATGAAAACCATCATATTTGCCTTTATGTAAAAGACGTTTTCCCTGAAAGTTCCCAGGAAATTGAAACTACTATTAAGTTTATCTATATATATGGACAGCAAAGGAATTTATAATTTGCTACAAAGTTAAAAAAATAATTCCGTACAATCCTCACAAGCAGAATGTCAGTAATGGAATAACTCTCAATGAGCCTGCTAAGTTAACAGAAGTTTTACTTTCCATTGTGTCTTATTATTTGTTTCCTACATCAGTTTAAGTAATACTATGGAACATCACAATGATTTTCACCAACTACATCCTTTGCAAAAATGCCAAAACCAAAGCAAAATCTCAGTCAGTAAAAACACGATCTATTCCATTCCTTCCATTCATAGCCACTCTCTTCTCAGGACTCAGAACAATGATCTGATTCAAGTACTGACATCTGAAAGTGTAGGAAATGCAGTGATGCCTTTGGCAAGCCCAGCCACACTAAACAGAACCACTGTGCACACACCTTTCCCAGCACTGCACCTCTGCTGCTGTACAGCCTGCTGCATAGGGTCCCTCTGCAGGAGGGTCAATTGTCTCTAAGAAGATCACTGCTTTTTCCAAACATTTTTGTTTTGCTTTAAGGAAATTGGATAATAACACTCCTGTTTGCATTCTGTTTCACTTTCATTTTCAATCAACTCCTCCAGGTATCAGCACAGTTCCTTTCTTGGAAGTGCTTCACTCAATGCTTTAAAACACTTGAGGAAGCAGTGATCAGAGTACGGAAACTAAATTTTCTTCATTAAATCTACTGAAGCAGATATTAAAAATGCATTTAATATACTGGGGATGGCTGGTGGGCATCACTGACTGTGACAGGCCAGTTACTGATGAGCTGCTGTCAGACGGCCTTCTCAGCAGGGATCTGTGTCTAAGGCTGCTGAAGGACAGCAATATCTTCCCTTGTGTGTAAGCTCTATTCATCTCCCAAGTATTTACTAAATCACAGACCTCTGCACACAAACCCAGTGTTTCAGCGTATGCTAACAAATGATGGATGGCCTAGTCAATTCGTTATGTCCTGAAAGCGTGATTTCCTGCCATTCCAATCATCAAACCTCTAGAGCCTTCAGAGCTGATCAGTCCTGGAGAATATATTTCGCAGGCTCTATTAAAGGAGTAGAGGTTCTTTCCATTAGTCTCAAACTTTTTTTTTTTTTTTTTTCCTGGCTGATTTAAAGAGAACTCCCTCCTTCCCCCTCCTTCCAACAGCACCATCGCTACCAGTCTTATCTGTGTGAAGTATTCAGGGCATGTACTGTTAATATGTTAGTAAAATAGCACTCCTGGAACACCAGCCAGTTAAAAAGACAGATTCTGTTTGTGACTACTATAAAACACGACAATCTTTTATTTAAATTCATCTGTACGTCTTTATTATGTAACCTAGACAACCCCCAAAACATTTTGTAACTTAGCTTCTTTGATCAAATACCTTTTACAGCAAGGGACTGCTCAAAAGGACCCATTTTCTTTGTATTTGCCTAGTGAAACATATCAGAGCTCTCTTAATTGTGTTCCTCCTAAAAGCATAAGCCACTTAGGAATAAACTTCCGATGTTCCAAAGACAGGTTAGCTGTCAAAGAAATAAAGCTTCTAGATTTCACCCTTTTCATAGCAAGGCAATATACTTGACAGTCTTTCTTCTACATGCTAGAGGAGAAATTTCATTTAGCTTACCTATTCAATGATCTATAGGAGGAGAATATACATACCTCACACTTCTTATTCTGTAACACTGAGCTTCAAACAAATTAGTCCACAGCTGCTGAAGAGTTAGTTGTCTACAGCACAGGTTTTGACGGTGGTAACAGATACGAGTAAACTTTAGGTAAATAAGCATTTGGTTACTCTGAAATGCAAAGACCTTGGATTTCTTTGCTGGCTAGGTGTGATCCAGCCATAGCCAGCACAAACCAATCCACATTGCCCTACCGTTCACCTCAACCTTGACCTGGAGATTAAACTCACTTTTATTGCACACAAAGGTCATCTGTGTTAGGTCAAAATTCAAAGTCCCCTGTCAGCTAAGGTTGATATATTCCAACCTTTCCTACTCTAATGCATCAAATTTTTCATGGTGAGGTCATATTCAGCAGACAGTGTATTCAGCAATTTATTGTGCCATTGTAATATAGCCCAGAATATGATTGTCCAAAAAAACAACGCATGAATAAAATATTTTCCCTTCTGATTTAGAAAATCCCCTCTGCGCATAAAACTCTAGCCTAGACTTGTTTGCAGGCTTCAGAAGAATGATACAGTATGGAACTGTTTCTGAAATACAATTAAGAATTACCATTTTTATCATCATTGTCCTTAAGTACAAGCAACATGAATATAATGGTATCCTAAAATCCACAAGTCAATTAAAATGCACATATGGTCAGTGTTAAAACTTCCACTTCATCCTTCCTTAACAACCACCATAATCTGGCCCTTAAATCTACAGACATCTGTTGGTCTGTCTGACGACACCAAGCTCGCTTTAGAATAAAATACTTAGAAAAAACAGTGCCACAAGATTTATATTCCTATCCTACTGGCAACTATCGCAACCACGGAATTTGTGAAGTGGCAAAAAGTACAACCAAATTAAACTTCATGAAACAACATAGTAATGTACACTGCGACCAAGACGACTCCCTCAGCTTTGACCGATAAAAGGATTTTATTTCTCTTTCTTTTTCTTTCTACCTCTCCTTCTTTCCCTTTTTATCTTTTTTCCTTCTTTTTCTCTTTTCCTGCTTTCTGTATTTACCTTTTTTCTTTTTCTTTTCTCTCTCTTTTTCTCCTTTTTAATTTCTTTTTCTCTCCCCTTTTTTCTCTGGCATTTTCTCTCTTTTCCCTCTAGTCTATATTTTTCTTTTTTTCTTTTTCTTTTTTCCATCTTTGTATTTCTTTTTTCTATGCTTTGTTCTTTTTTCTCTGTGTATTTTTCTTTTTGTTTTCTCTTTCTTGTTCTTTCTTTTCTTCTGTATTAATTAAGAGCACCTAACCCATAGCTACAACAGAGTCAGACTACATTTTCAAATTATAAGGAACTAATTTCCACGTCAGCTTTAAGAAGCGCCCTCCAATTATTGTATTTCACCAGCAAATCTTCAAAGGATATAGGATTGGTATCTAAGTGATTTGTATAAATTCCTCAAGGCCAAAAAGGCTTTCCCTTTACTCAGCCAAAATTAATTTCACAAGTGTAGTAAGTCCTGTTATGTGTGGTTATTTCTTTATAAAATGAACTGTACTCCCATATGGTAGCACTTCCCATATTGAAATTGGAAAAGGTCAAGAGAGAAGGAAGAGATTTGTAAGAACAGAGAAATTACAACCTTAATTTTGGTTATGTATTTCAAGCAAAATTTCAAGACTAACCTATAAAATAACTTTGCATTTTGCTAGGATGGACAACATATGTGGAAATGCTTGTAAGGAAGAGGATGATTACACTTATAAAAATTGTAACAGAAAACTACAATGGACTTCCCTCAATATTAACTTTCATGTTGACACATGCTTATGCCTGTCATCTACTTTTTAGTTAATAGGTAATACACAACTCAAAAAACCCCATTCCATCTCTTTCCAAACAAATCCAGAAGGCAGCTATGTCCTGAAGACCTAGAATTTACACATGCCAACATAAGAATTTTCTGTCTAAATCCTGTCTGTTGGTATTGGAAAGCCCCAAAACAGAGCAAAATCACATTTCCCATTCTACTCTGAAAGCTTCCACTGCTATCAGTAGCAAGCTTTTAAATAAGTATCTTGTATTTAATCTAATGAATAATGGAGGAGACAAAGTTCTTCTGAGTTATATGCTTAGTTAATTTCTGTCACAAAATACTTTGTATTACAGGGAAGGATTAGTATCTTTCCTATGATAGAGTCACAGGATAAGCAAACTGTTTTTTAGCAAGATATACCAAATCCAACCAGTTATAAGTTCTTTAAGGTTTGTTCACTGGCATTTAAGTGAAAAGAGAAAACTTGTACTGTGCTCTGGTCTAGCCTATCAAAGCTGTAATATAGTAGATTTCCTACCAAGGGTTCAAATAGCGAGAACATCTTTCCAAAAGGGAACAATATCAGTTCAGAGCTCACATAATTACTTTGTATAGTAAATTTTTATTTCATTTTAGGATTATTTTGAACGTGTTACATTTTATTGTTAAGGCATTTCTACAAAGTTGTTCATTTTCTTTACAAATAATGAGCCAAGACCTCTTTCTCATCTCTCATTATCAATCTGTTTACCTGTGAGGTTAAATGCAGCTTCAAGTACATAACAAATTTTAAATCATACTAGGCTTTTGCTACATTTAATGGACAAAAACAAACAGTAGCATCAAACTGTTTACTCTGAAGTCTAACATAAAAGAAGAAAAAAGATATACAAAACTTTAAAAATTCTACTGCTCTAGCTATAAGCTTCAGAACATTTAAACACAGTCCACTAGTTCAAAGTATTAGGCACTTCAAAATAGACAGGGTGAAAATATACCAATGGCCATTTAGCATCTCGTTCCAAGTCTCTGTATCTTCTACTAACCTCCACTTTCTCTTCTCTCATGAGCTAGTCTACTGAAATCAATGAGGTCGTTTATATAGGCAGAGCATGAATTTATTTCTTTCTTAAGCAGAGAGAATATAGAAAAGCACAGGGAGCTTAAAATGTGCCTTTATACTCTCCCCTTTTTTTTACAGAAATAAGTTTCTAGCACTGATAGGCACACAGGCAACTTTCTAAATGAGATTTGGAAAGCACAGGAACTAGGCTGTTTTTCTTTACTCTGCAAACACTGACCTAGCAAAATAATTAGCCAACTCTTCAAAAAAGCAGGGAGAGCAGAAGTTACAAAGAATTATGTCAGTTTTGCTACGACATGAGCCTTTCCAGGCAGGAGACAGTGCAACTGAAGTGTCGCACACCAGTAGGTTGCCTGCTCATAGATAAGATTTCCCTGTCTAATACACCTGTGCTTCAGTCCTGAGCCTAGAGCTCTGAAAGCCACGCAGACAGCTACCTGCCCTCTGTTTTTGAGCTCCACTGCCAGGCCTCCATCCTGGGTAACAGCAGCTCTGAGGAGGACTAGAGCAAAGGACAGAGAATTCCTCTTCCACCTGACTCAGTCTCCAGGCTCCAGCAGGAGCAGGTAGAGAACACAGAAATGGAAAAGGGGAAGGAAATTTAAAAAAACAAAACAAAAAAAAAAAAAAACACCACACAAAAAACCCACAAAAAAAAAGCCCAAATACCACAAAAAACCTACAACTCTCCATACTACTTGGATAGGCAGATCTGTTTCAGAAAAGAGGCCTAATTCTGCTCCCAGTAAAGTTAATTAGAGCAACAGTCAAGTCCTAAACTACTAGTCCCCTCATCAATATCAAGTTAAGCTTTTATCAACAAAAAGGAAGGAAAAAAGGAAAAAAAAGAAAAAGAAAAAAAGGAAAAAAGGAAAAAGAAAAAAACAGGAAAAAAAAGGAAAAAAAGAAAAGAGGGAGATGAAAGACAGCAGCAGTTCTATGTTCCTGTTTCCCACCACAACCATCTTGGGTTTATCAGTACTGCTTGATAATCTAAGCAACAGAACAAAGGTAGAATTAAATTATTCATGAAAAAGCAATATATTTCCTTGTATATAAAACTGGCTAGAAGAGGTAAATCAGAGGCCTATCTACCCCCAACTCTGAAAACCAGAAAGAGAGGCAACATTTACACTAGGAAAGAGGAAGAAAAAATGTTAACTCAGACTTCAGCAGCTGGTAAAATAAATAACATTGATGTTACACATTTAAATTTATTTAGGGCCTTTGTTTCAGTATGAACCGTAACTGAGAAAGTGATAAAAATGAGCAAATAATAAACAGATTATATTTTCCAATTAAATTGTGAGACATGACCATGTAGATACATTTCTTTTTAAATGAAAAATCTTGCTGGGATGCTTTCCAGGCCTGGTGTCATTTAATAAAGCTATCAGTAATTTGAACAAAGAGCAACATAATTACTGAAAATGTATGTAAAACCTGAAGTTATATTAAGTAATGAAGAAGACAGGTCATAAATGTAGAGAACATGCATGACTTGCTATGCTTTGGGAAAAAAGACTGTGCATTGCAGCAATCAAACATGAAGCTACATACGTTGAAACCAAATATCCATACTTGAGTATCAAGTATATCAATATGAACCTGTGTATCCCATTTGTCTCTTGCTTATTGGGGAAAAAAAAGAAAAGGAAGGAGAGGGAAAAAAAAAAAAAAAAAAGTTGTTCTCTCACATTTACGCCAGCTTCCCTTAATCTTTCTCCTGTAAGAACAGTTCTTCCTGATCAATAGGAAGTTTTCAAAGAACAGACACAAATAAGACAGTATTTCTTTGAACAGATGCATGGAAGAAAAGTGAAGACCTTCACAGAGAAGCTGCTATAAATTCTAATACTTTGAAATCCTAGTATTTCAAGACTCTCTATAATAGAAACACAGTTTGCACTCAGATAGGCTCAAAAAAGAATCCTTTTACAAGAATAAAAGTGAAGGTACTGAAAGGGAAGCTGAGCTAGAGGCACTAAGTTTGTTTAACAACTTTAAGTAAGGAAGAGAAACAATACAGACTGCACTAATTGTGGTACGGAAGAACATAGCATTCCTAAATGGAATAAAATATGTTACACAACAGTTCAATGCAAGAACTTGAAAAGCACGGGTTTTGGAATTTCTAAAAGATGCAAGGCTACTGAGCCAACCTGTACTGTCAGAAAGTTTCTAGAATCCCAAATTCAGGCACAGTATGGTGCAAGAAACTCAAAGACTCAGAACGGAACCAAACCAGGAAAAACTTTGCAGAAGAAAAACCAAGATAGTACCATAATGAACTGGGGCAGAAAACCTTACACCATTAGAAAGCTTGGTAGAGACCAGAGGAAGATTCAATCAAAAAACTGTAATAGTCAATCAGAATCAGATACAAAGAAGAACAGCAAAATATGTACAAGATCTGAGAAGGATCCAGTAATTTGTCAATCGTGTTCTATTGGTAAGAAGCTTCAGGAAAAGTTCTGAAGAGAAACTATGTGTTCTGCCATATACAGAAGACCTGAGATCCCCCACCCCTGCCTCAGGAAACAGCAAAATTGAAGTACTAAGATTATCAGCTTGGGTATGAATCAAACCCTTAGAAGCTGGACTTTTCTGGACAAGCTAAAATAGTCTTTGAATACAGTTAAAAGTTGAAAGGTCTAACCTACACCTTAAAAAGGTAATGCTAAGGTGATTCTTATGCAGAAGATTCTACTTGTAGGTAGCTCTAACTACTATTTAAGAGAGAAAGAAGCACTGAAAATAAAAAGATTGTAACTTTCTCAGAGCATTTCCTCCAATACCCTACATTTCCTACAGCTAGTCCTACAATTGGTAATCCAATTTAGACGTTAGGTCTCATTGACAAGAATAGTATCACAGAAGAACATGAGCCCATGGCTAAAGAGAGCGCAGAAGAATAAAACACAAAAATTACAAAGAAAAACACAAATTATTAACAAGTAAATAAATTCAGGTGAGAAACAAAACGGAAAAGGTAGTACACTTTAGAAAAGCACAACACAGAAGATACAGCATTATCAGTCCAGTGGTGAATATGTTAAGAAGCTCAAAGGAACTATGTATCAGTGTTCCAATACTGGCAGAGATTTATTGTGCTTAGTGCTCAAAATTACATTTTGATAAACCTCAGGTCATCCAAAAATCGTGCTGTTAAACATGAACACATTAGAAGAGAACCACTAAGCATGTAACAACTATCTTAAGAACAAATAGATTAATAAATACATTTGTATTCCATGCCCGGCAATTACAAAGTGCAGCGCTAACATAAAAAGAGCAGCAATTTGATTCCTGAGTTTCTGTTTTTGCAAAATAATGGGATTTTAAGCAAAGTAGACTAAATCCATGTTGTCTCAAATGTTACAGGATTGTAAAAACATAAGTCTTAATTCTTGTATAAAGATCCATATAAACAGTATTAGAAGCAGTCTAATTTTGACTACTTGATATTAATAAATCTCATGGCAACACCTTTTTGAAGCAGCAATCTCACCTGCTGAAATTCAATAATAGTAAAGAACAAGCTATCCTGTTAAAAAATAATTTAGATTCACAGGTCAAGTTGGCAGCCACCACACAGCATACCTATACACGCTAAACTGTGGCAATAGTTTTATGGAAATTACAAATTACCTTAGGGCTAAATTGCAGAACACGACCAGGCCTATAACAAAGTGTGAAAGATACTTTATACAAATAAGGAGCATAAACTGTGAGTCTTCAAGAAACACAACAAACAAGGGAGGAACCAATAGATAAAAAAGTATTAGAAAAAAAAAGCCTGAGCAGATTAATGCAGAAATCCAAAGACTCTCAAGATCTATGAGACAGTAGGAACCAGAAATACCTGAAAACTGCCAATTTATGTATTGCATTACCAGTGGAATACTGATTCTTCCTGGGAAAAGTGCAACTTGAGAGCGGCTATTATGGATGTTAGTACTTTCCAGTTTGAGTCAGCAACTGTTACCATGTAATAATGACAAACTGCTTAGGGACACCTTCATCACATTGCAAGTGCTGCCACAGATTCTGGAATATTTTCTTAAAAAGACTGAATTCTAAAATTGGTGTGGGTGAGATGGGGGGTTATTTTATTTGATTTTAGTGTTCATAAAGAAAAAAAGTGGCCAAAAAGTCCAATCAGACCCTTCTCATCCTAGAAGAGAATGACACAGGTTCTAGATTATAGGAAACTTACTTCACAGTTGTAAAACACATCACTGAAAAAGCCCCCCCTTTAGCACTTACAGTGGCACAGAAGTTTACAAATCTCTGCAGCTGACCTCTTCTACAAGGTAAGTTACAGAGATTGCCTGTTTTTTCACATTGTAATATGTATCTATTTCAATACATCTCCCTCACTGCTAAGGCAAGCAGTGGCCTTAGAATGCATTATTATTTTTAACTGCATCTCAAAATCATTAGCCCAACATATCTTGCTACTTCAAACTTTTTCTCTGAGGGCCTTCTGCATCTGCTCTGCTATGAGAAGTAGACAAAAAGACAAAATACCAGTTGCTGAGCCATTCACAGAAAGGAGATGTGCAGACCCCCTCAAAATATACTTGAGACAGACTTTTTTTTTTTTTTTAAAAAAAAAAAAAGGTATTAATTCATTCATTATTCAAATAGAAGATTTTAGCCTTCTCCCAGGATGGACAAACAAAATTCAGGAGAGGCCTACAAGCAGGAATTTGGAAGAGGACATTCTCATCTCATAATATGGATAACAAGATAACAGCATGTTAAGCCAGCAAATCATGGAAGCAACCACTAAAGCGAGTCTATGCTTTTCAGTGTTCGCCACACCTGAGCCAGCTGCTTTAGAAAAAACATAATTTTTTCTTGATATAACTCTACATTGTTATTAGTATGTAGTTTTTCAGGAGTCACCAAGTTCTGAAACTGAGGAGTCAACAGATCTTTTGCAGCATCAAAGGAGTGGACTGGGAAGTAAAATGTATCAGCAGAAAGGCCTGGTACTTTTCTGACAAATTTATTTTCCTTATTACAGACACTCACATGTCTATGGATCTGTCTTGGAAGCAAGCTCCTACACACAGTGACTGACCTGGCTAACCAACTCAAATTCTAGCCTTCTTTCAAGACAGTTCTATAAGAAGACTAGAAAAAGAGAACATATGCATGTGTGTGCGTGCGTGCATGCATATATACACACAAACACCAAAGTGATAAAGCCAAGTTTAAGCTCCTTAGACAGTTTAAAAGCCTAAGTTAATGTTGGCTCTTCATCCACTTATACCGTACACAGCTTCAGCCACTTTACTCAACCATGCTTCTGGTAAGACTAGCAAGGGTCACTCAGGAAGTGTGGGAATGATTTTGTTTTACTTCTTTCTCACCAAAGTAAGTACAGTGCTTAAAAACCTGCACTTTCCTGGTGCATGTTAGAGACAGCACCTCTCCCTTCCCCACACAATCTGACTTGGTTTCCTGTCCAATTCTCAGCACTAGTAATCCTTCCCCCAAACCTGAAAAAAAGAGAAAAACCTTGCAACGTATCCTTAACAACTCTGTTGTTGGTAGCAAGCAAATTTTGGCAATGAAGATCAGTGCATGGAGCACAACCTGTCATGTATACCTTTCCATGCTAGCCTATAGCCAAATGTCTTTGGCAATTCTGAATGCAGCTGAGATGAGGAAGCAGATGAATGCCCACATAGAAGTAGATGATCCTTTCTCCAGCCTTCAACTGGAAAGCAGCACCAAGTGTTACGGGCCCACGAAGCTCCTTCTCCCTAAGCCAGAGGGGCAGGGGTATCATAGGCCAGATTCTACCCTTGGTCTCAGTCACAGAGGAACGGCCTGAACCATAAGGCTTCATTCACATCAGATGTACTTGGTAGCCTCGTGAAGGAACCTGAGAGCTTTGACTTGGGCGTGTGGTGGGGGACGGGAGCGCTCTTTATTTTGTGCCAACTTCTCAGGTCAGAGAGTGAGAAGTACCCTGCTCCCGGCAGCAGCTTCAGCGAGCTGACGCTTGCCGTTGATGACCGTGTGCGTGTCCAAGTGATTTTGTACCGTGTGGGGCCTGGAACTGGGGGCACCGGCGGCCCCTCGCCTGCCCGCTGCGAGCTCGC
>KL263367.1:0-11203 GCA_000699545.1 Podiceps cristatus
GCAGAGGGAGCGGGTTGTCGAGCCCCCAGCGCTCCGTGGCGGTAGCTGCGAAACAGGCGCGCAACGCCGGGAACTTGCGCGGGAGCTGGCGAGCCCCAGCAGGAGCTGCGCCTCCTCCTTCCGAGCCTGCACGGCAGGGTCAGCTGGGGCAACGAGAGCGCAACTCCACGCAGGGCGCCAGCGTATCGAACCCTGCAAGCCGGGAGCAGAGGCTTTGTGAAAGGGGGGATCGAGGGGTGCTAAAAAAGCTGGGCAGGCTGCCCTCGCCCCGGTGGAGCATCACGGCAGGGGAGCGGGGCAGAGTTGCTGCGCAGGCTGAAAACAAGAGAGGTACTTGCTGCTGCAGGGTGACTCTTGACCCGGTGCGTGTGCAGGTCACTGGCTGTATCGCTCTGGGGCAAGACGCGCAGAGCCACGGCTGCCTTAAAGTAGTCTGAAGCTGACACTTTGCAACTCATCAAAGAGCCAGCTGAATCAGTTTCGCAGCTCTTTATTTCCATATCTGAATATCTGTAGCTCCTGGTGGTCTTTTCCAGATAAATACTTTAATTTGGGCTAGTTCCAGTCCCGTGGGGAATAGTGAAGCTGTCTGCTTCTCTTTAAATCTCATTGTGGGGGAGAGAGTCACTAGTGTGCTTCAGTCTTTGGACTGTGGTTGAGCTGCACATGCATTGATACCTGTGGGACATCCTCAGTCCCGTGCCTCACAGGTAACGAGAATCTGATCCTTGTCTCTTACGCTTGTTCTCTCAGGTGTCTGCAGTGCTCTCTCCCTGGAAATTAAAGCCAGTCCTAAAGTGCGAGCTTTCATCGGTGAACAAGTGTCGCTGAAATGCTACTTCAAATCCAGTTCTCCCATCACTGAGAGCCTGACGGTAGACTGGACGTACCTGCCCCCCACAGGTGGTCAGATGGAGACAGTAAGTGGAACGGGGAGTTGTCTTCTAGTGCCGACTGAGCAGCCTCTGTGCATGCTGCAAATCTGGTGGTACCTTTTCTGGTTGCCTTGCTGTGCTTCCTCGTCGCTTTGGGGTTTGGGACTCTTTCTTTCCTGTGTGAAATTGCTTTACTGTTCTTTGGGCAAAAAGCATTCTAAGTGCGTGCATTATAGCATAACAATGGTAAAGAAGATAAACTTTGGGATTTGACACTAGTGCTGCATTGTACACTGTAGGTATGTATAGAATGGCTGTAAAGCATTTGATTGGTGCCTTGCTTGAAGGCAGCTGTAGCCGAGTAGTGCTGACGTGCAGCTGACGCATCTTGGAGGGGTAAGAACGTGTGTGCAGTGGCAGTCTGAAGGTAGCGATGATGACAGCCTCAGAGGTTCATGGGCTGCTACTTGCTGTTCTGTTGGCAGCCTTTTGAAATCTTTAGCGTAAATAGGTAAGTCTGAAAGGCCGCTGGAAATCTCTCATTCAATGTGGAAACAGAAAATGCACATCTTTACGGATTGACAGTGACTTCTGCTGCCTGAAGAGTGTGAAATCCTAGGAGTGTCCTTGTATCTGGAAGAAAAGGGTGCCGCTGGTACGAAGCGGGGTCTGCTAAGTCTCTACTCGTAGGACAGCAAGAACAAAAGCTGAAGCCCTGCCATGTTCTGTCTTGCACGAGACAGGAAGCCCGCTCTGCTTCTCGACTGAGGATCTGCAGAAGGGAAGAAGTTGGTCAGAACAGCGATGGTGGCATCCGAGAGCTGAGGCTGGTAGATAGTGTTGGAGATCTCGTGAAATGGGACAGACTCGGAATTATCGAATAGGAGCTTGAAAAGGTCCCCTGGATAAGAAGCGTTCTTTCCGACTTCTTAATGTGTATCCCTTTATGTTTACAATCCAAAAAGTAGTTTGCTTTGCTTTCTTAGACGAGTGTTTTATTGGTGCAATTCTTGTCTTTGCCTCCTTTTAGATTTTTCATTATCAGTCCGTTCCATACCCAACGACAGTGGGAAAGTTCAAAGACAGGATATCCTGGGCTGGGAATGTTGCCAAGGGCGATGCTTCCATTGCTATCCAAAGCCCAGCGATAAGTGACAATGGGACGTTCATCTGCAGCGTGAAGAATCCTCCAGATGTGTACCATAACATTCCCCAGACGATGCTGATAGTTACGGAGAGAGGTAAGCCCCCGGTTCAACAGCACATCCTCGTCTGTGTGGTACAGCTGCATTGCAGCTTTTTCGGCATCTTAGAAGCCCGAGCGTCACCTGTGAAATGCCTTCCCTGGAGTTCCACGTTAGAATTTCAGCAAGAGTTACCTCGGCCCTTCGTTCTGAGCTAAATACCTTCAGGACTGTTGAGTTTATTGGAGGCAGGAAGGGGCGGAGGACGCTGTGATGATAACAGAAGTCAGAAGCATGCAAAAAACTGCTCTCCCCATCTTGTGGCAGTAGAGCACATTAAACATTTAGAAACTACTGGTCTAAAAATAACTGTCACAGCGCAAACACTGATTCTCAGTAATACTTAATTTCCTCATCTGCCCCGCACGTGAGACCTGCCCCAAATTTGCGGCTCAGGCATGCTGGTAGAACTGTGTCGTGACCTGCCTGCCTGCGTAGTGTTCGGCACGTAAAGCACCTCACCGCCTTGGGTAGGTGACAGGAGTCCTACGGATTCAGTGACAAGCTGTTTCAAATCCGCCAGCTCTGTGCTTGCTGGGAAAGGCGAGCAACCTGTCTCCTGGATGAACCTTTCTCCCCGAGACTTTAGAAAGCCCCGTTTTACTGCTGGTACAGCTGGGCTGCTCTTTGTCTTTCCCGCAGGCCTTTCCTTCCAGCTAACTTCGGCGGTCCTGCTGTCCATCTTAGTATTTCTCCCTTCCATCGTTGTCGTCGTTCTGCTGTTGGTGAGGATGGGAAGGAAATTTGGAGTGCTAAAGGAGAAAAAGAAATCTGGCTGTAAGAAATCCTCCATCGAAGTGTCTGATGAGTAAGTTCTGGCTGGAACCTAAAGCCCGTGTTTCTACTTCAGCCTGTGGACACAGGCCAAAGGACGGTTTCTCCGCTGTCCTTCATTTCATAGCTCTCGGTGTCTGCAGCTCAGTCGCTGAAATCAGCTTCCCCGTGAGCACAATTTAGGCAGCGGTCAGAGAGCTTTGGAAAATCCCCATGTTGTAACATAAACTAAGCGCTGCACATCCCCTTTTTCTGTCGCTCGTGTGAGGCTGTGGAACTGAAGCAGTTTAGGGTTAACCAGTCTTTCACTTCAGTAATCACATTTATTTCAGCCTAAATCAGCAAGATACTCGGCTCATGTGGGCTTTATGTGTTGCGTGTCGGTATGAAGTATCCGTAACCACAAAACAAACAGAATAATGCTGACTGGTTCCCCTGCGATGGCCTGGGCAGAGATGCCGGCTACTGAATGAGCCTTGGAGACTGAATTCCCTTCTGAACTGGGGGGGATTCTGTTCTGAAAGGGTCAGTAGCGAGAACAATAAGGTAACGCTGCTACTGCCGGAGCTCCGCCTGGTTTGGCAATGAATTCAGGACTGCAGTGTCTGGCAGAATGGGGTTTGAAGACGATGTTCTGGTGAGCGGTGTAAGGTGTGCCAGCCAAACAGCAACTCGCCTTGTGTTCTTCATGGCACCGAAGTGGAATGTCTGCCTGGCATTCTTTGTGCTTTCTGGTTTGGCTGGGCAGAGCCAAAGGCTTTTCATCGCCATGAGGCGTCTTCAGTTCAGTGGGGTGGAACTGGAATTCACAGGGCATAGGAGGTGTCAGTATGCGGGTCAGGAGGAGTCCAGCCTGATCCTGTGCTTCTTTCTGCAGGCCTGAACATACAGAGACAGACAGCTGCTTGGGGAAACTCAGAAACTGGTGTCTGAACTGTGTGGTAAGTGAAAGCTGGTGTTTTCATAAGTGCTTTTGTCAACTTTGGTGCTCAGAGAAGGTGCTGAGAGCAGCAGGTAGAGCTTATCGTGATGCTTCTGGGTGTCAGAGGAGTGTCCCGAACGGCTAGGCTCACGCTCCTCGGTGTCTTCCACATATGGGTGCGGGGGGTGAGAACTGCTAGTCATACTGCTTTACCGCTACGGGATGTTGTGCTCAGATCCGTGTTGGCCTTTGCGTTTGACTTCGTTGAAATCCAAGGTGACATTTTAAGATGAAAATTCAGAATTGTAATCGCTCACTACTGCGCTGTGTAGTTTGGTTTTGCAGAGCCTTTAAAGAGTTTGGGGTTTGACAGTGCTACGGTGGGGAATGAGGCGGCGATACCTCCATCCACTACGTTCCTTGCAGAGATGGTAGTGTGCAGCTTTGCCTCTTTTTTTTGGAGATCTTCCTACTTACTTTGTGTTTGTCAGAGCAGGAGCCTGCTAAGCTCTCGTGGCTTGCTTGTTTCTGGCTTGGCTTGGTTTGGTTTGTGAGGTGGTAGTCGTCTTCTAGTTCTGCTTGTTCCCTGGCGAGTCTCTGCGGATGAGATGCCTTGTGCTGGAACTACTGAATGGTTTTGCCACCTGCTGTACCTGTTCTGGAAAACGCGCCTCGGAGTTCTGTGTGCTGGCCTTAGCAGCCACAGCCGTACGTGTGGCACATCCCAGTCAGCTCACTAATAAGCCCGATTTGAGAGCGTGTTCATTTTTTCCCGATGTCCCGCAGAGCATGCTCACCTCAGGCACTCCTTGACATCTTCTGTACGTGGTCAGGAAGTATGTTATGGAGGATTTAAATATGCGTGGCTTGATTCATTATCGTAATGCCAGTGATTTACAGTGTGTTAAACGCATGAACCTTCAGACAGGTGTGTGTTGATGGTTTCTACGCTTAATTAAATCCAGAAAGAAAAATGAGCAATTATGCAAGTTACGTATGAAATATTTACAATTCTGTATACGAGATGGCAGTTACAACGCGGCAGTACTGAGAACGAGAGTTTTGAGAGGTACAGAAAGTGGAAAGTGGTTTATGCAAAAGGCAGAGTTGCCATGAGAGATGGAAAGGCTGTCGCAAGTGACGTGCTGGGGAACAGGGAGGCCCCGTGGCTTTCCTGTGGGCGGAGGGGTGGGAAAGGATGGGAGCCCAAATCGGGGAGAAAAATGCAGTCGGAGATTTTAAAAATGGAAAAATGTCTTCTCCTCCTTTGAGAGAAGGCAAACCGGAATGCTATCATCCTGCCGCTTTCAGCGTGAGCGTGTCGTCTGTTCGATCCTTTGCTCTCTGATACCGCAATGTTTAGCTGAGCAGGTCTCTGAACGTCCCGTCCCACTCACTTTAATGATTCTACATTTTCGAGGTTTCTGTCATGTGCTTTTTCACGCTTGTCACGAGACAGTTAAAATTGGAAACGCCTCGACGACCTGTTTGGGCCTAAAGTGGCTGGAAAGGTGGTGGGATTTCCCTTGCAGAGCTGCCATGTTGGAGTTCCTTTGAAGTTGAGCGCTGCAGAGCCGGGCTGTGAGGCTGCCGCCAAACGGCTGTGGTTAAACCCAAGGGGATCTGAAAGTGCGGGCTGGCTGTAGCTGAGAACCAGCAGCTTGTGCTGCTCCGGGCCTCCTCCGTGGGCGGGTGGTGCTTTTCAAAGATGGCTGGCTGCGCTTTATGGTTTATGAGCTTGAGCTGCTACTTCTCTTAAAACGGGCCGCACGTCTTGGTTATGCGATGGCCGCTCGTCTGTCTGTCTGTGATAAGTCAAAGCGATGTAGCTGCAAGTGCTCGTAGGACTACAAGCCCTATGGCTTATTCAGGCACAGCAGCGTTTTGCAAAGCGTTTAAGCTCTTGTCGGAAGGGTGGCGGACTCCGAATCCTGTTGAACTCTTAACTTGATTCACATCTTCATACGCAGTCTCAATTTCTCTCTCCACACTCCCTGTTTAGGACACGGATGAGGAAGACCCGTACTGATGAATGGTCACAGCTATGGGTAAAGAGCAAAGCTGCGGCACTGGAGATCGTGGCTAGATAGATGCGAAGGCTGCTGGCTAACCAGTGCAGATCGAAGGACCTGCTCTAATCTTGGGAGATTGGAAGAATAATGCTGATGGGATAATTGACTTTTATTTAAGCACGAAATCATGATTTTTGAAATCTTTCTAAGTTATTGGGGGAAAAAAGAAGTCTCTTAGCCCCACTCCTCCAGTGCCTACAGAAGCCTCGGTGCCTGCTGCTGTACAGCCCGTTTCCTACCAGCCACCTGACAAAGCCTTTTCGTAGTTTACTTGCACCTTTGTTTCCTTTGTTGGGGGCGCACCCCGCCTTGCCTGGACCTTGAATGCAAACTGCCGGAAGCACAGGCCACTCCGGAGGGACGGCAGCTCTCTAAGGTGATCCTCGCTGGGCCCTGACAGGGTTTTCTTCTCGGGGTTTCTGGAATGTATTTGCTAAGGACTTAAACCAGTTTGATTACATTGGTATATGGCATCCTCTGTCTTGGAGCGAAGAGAACCTACTGCTTTTAGCTGTTTCTTGGTTTAATCTGCTGTTTAATTACAGGATCACCCTTTTGTTCTTACTGTTTTCTGATTCTGTTTTCGAGTCACCTACTGCACAGTAGTGTCAACCTCACACTGTTGTGGTTTTTTTTTTCCTTTGTTTTTTAATTTTTATTTGTCCAACAGCTGCATTACTACCTACTTCTCCTTCTACTTGTAGAAGTGATGCACAATTGATATGAAACTACTTTTCTAAAATCAGAAATGCAAATGGGGACTCTGTACTTGGGGAAACATAACCCCATCTACCTCAGCCATTGACTCCAGCACTGTCCGAGGGACTGTTCCGTGTGCAGAACAGTGTCTTCCTCCGCTCTCGTAGGTACCGCTCTGGGTAAACAGCTCCGCGTGCGGCAGCACTGCCCGGTGAGAAAGAGTGCTTTCTCTTTCGCCAAGCCTGTCCCGCCAGCGGTGGCAGGGAGCCGGGGAGTTCTCCTCCACGCCATGCCCCAACAGCTGCTGTTTGCCGCCTCCTTTCTGTGGGCGCCTTGGTCACACAGTCTCCTTTTACGTGCATTGCGAGTTCACTGGTGACTTGATGTGCCATTCCCAATAAATTGCTTTGTTTCATTCTGGGCTGTGGCTTGCTTTATTTGGCTAAATATGGCTGCATACGGTCGAGGTGATAAAACTGCCATCCCGAGTCGTTGCTTAGCCATCAGAACTGTCCTATGGTAAGGGGAAAAGGTGCTTAGGGAAGAGATCTAACTCAAAAGGGGACAGGTACCAAGCCCCCCTTTGGCACCTGCCAGTCGCAGTACGGTGAAGTTCCCGACCGCAGCACAGCTTAGCTGTAGAGCTGTGGCTCTAGATAAAGCAATAGATTTTTTTTTTGTCCTCTCTACTGTAAAGTAATATCTGAAAAGCTTGTGCTTCCCGATGACACACTGTCTCTCCCAGCCCAGACTTTCCAGAGAAAGGATGTTGGTGAGGTACGTCGCCTCGAGGAAGTGGCTTTGTTGTTCCGCTTTCGGTGACAGTAAGTACATCGCTGGAGTTCTCCGTGGAACTTGAGAACAGGAGAACGACTTGTGTTCTGCAAAGCGCTTGCCTTCGGCGCCAGCCTTTGTGCACGGCGGGCTAGGCCCTGGGCCGGGCTCTTTCTGCTGCACACTCCCTTCCCGCCTGGAAGCCGGGAGCATTCTGGATTCTGAAGGGTGCTGAGCGCGAGGCAGACTTAACTTTCTCTGCCTTGGCTAGCTGTATGGAAGTGGCTCCGTGCACCATTGAAACCACCGATACTGGGGTAGAGAACAGTGATTGCTGTGGTGCGTGAGAGGAAGAGGAAGGACGAAAGTGCGCTTTCAAAGTGACAGGGTGGGGAGGATGCCAGCTGAAAGCAGTCCCTGCTGTCTGTCTTGTACGCGTTGCAAAGGGGAGAAGCTGACCACGCTGTGAGCAGCGTGTTGACAGGGGCCCGTTTGCCCTCGAGACGCCTGCGATCCTGGGCCCCTGGTAGCACCAGCGCTAAGGCCCGGCAGAGTTACTGGTGTCGCTTGGGGCCGATGCCCCGTCAGGACAGGATCCGGTCTGCAGGAGCGGTGGTTCTCTAGCCAGCTCGCATCCCCCAAAACCACGCAGGAGGGAGCGCAGGCCCCGGCAGGGTTGCTTGCCAAGAGTCTCCCCGCGCTTGACTTCTCACGGAACGGCGGATCGGATCAGTCTGCCGCGACGGAAGGACTGGGACTGAGCCGCGTCTCGTACCTGTGCAGCGCCTTTTCCTCGCAAAGCCGCGTGCCCCTCTAGAGTTGTTCGCACCTCTCCGTAGGAGTCCCCTCTGCGCTCCGATTTGTCAGAGCCCCGAGCTAGCTCTTAACTTCCTCTTGCGAGTTGAAAGTGACCACCGAGCTGAACCTGAAATAAGACTCGAAACCAAAGGCTGGTAAGTAAGAGAAATGTCTCGCATGTACAACCTCAAGATGATTTAGCAACTGATTTTTCAGATGCTCCAAATTAGTCACCGGAGAGCCCTTTGTGCAAGAGACAAGTTGAGTGCCCCAAGCCACAGCAGGTGAGTATTTTTTGCCGTAACATTTAGCTTTGTTCGTTTGTCCTGAAAAAAGAACTAAGGAAGCTTAGAAGTGCTGAGGATTTGGATACCATGTGCAGAAGTAGGAAAATGTGAAGGCAGCGTGGTGTCTCTGTATTTTTTTTTTCCCCGAGCTGTTTAGTAAAGGCAATTATCCTGCAGAAGGATTTGTATACGTCAGCGCTGTAACATACATAAGAGCCCGGGTGAGTGGGCGCTGCCTTCAGCTGGTGCACGCACAGCACCCACTCGCTTCTGTGTGTCGCAGAGGGAGACCCTGCAAAAATGTGTTCCCAGACAGGGCCAGAATTTATTCTGGGAGACTGTAATCAGTCCAGGAAGGGTCTGATGGCAACTAGGGGCCAGAGCCTCGGTAGCTCAGCTACAGAGAGCTTTGGAAGTCGGGAGCGTAGGTGTCCCAGTGCCCAGGCTTCTGCGTGCTGAGGACTTTTCTTTAAGCCAGCTCCTATTTTGGGTCCTGCGTGGGGTGGTCCTGGGAGGCTGGAGCCCTGCTTGAGTCCCACGGCTTTTGTCAGAGGAGCTGGAAAGTAGGATGCCTTGGCCTGCTGCACTGAGGTATGCTGCACCAGCTGCGTGCTTCAGAGCTGAGCGTGAATTCTGCTCCGTTTGTAGGTCGTGTGAGCACCAGCGCGGGTTGCACGGCGAACTGTGTCACAGCCGAGCTGCACGCAGCGCAGTCAAACCGCACGGCGCTCCCTCCACCTCCACAAAACCCAGCCCCCAAGCGGGTCCTGTTTTTTGAAAGGCAGCTTTGAGAGAATTCCATAAGGCTTGCTGCTGCTTCTCAGGATTTTGGTGGTGGAAAGGGGAGGGTGATGAAGGGCAGAGGTGCTTTTCCATCACTGACTGCAGACAAGCACTCCGTGTGTGCTGACTGGAAAGCTGACTTTCTCAGCCTAGAACAGACCTGTGGGTCCCCTGGCAGCTAATTCTGGGCCTGTAATCTCTGTCTGAGCCTGTCTCAGCGTGTTTCTGAGCTTCCTTCGCTGAGAAAAAAGCATGATGTTGGCTGTACATACTTAGAGACTCTAACTCCTTTCAGGGCTCTTTCTCGGGCAGAGTATCTGGGACCTTTTCCCCTTCCAAGCCTTACTGAAGCTGCTCTAGAGATCCCCGGGCTTGCACAGTCGAGGAAAGATGGGAGAAGCTAGCGGGATTTCAGAGATGATTTGGCTCTTGTTGTCTTTGTCCTTCAGTGGTAAAAACACGTGTCTTGTGAACTTGTGCTGGTAATGGCAGCCTCCGGTTCAACTCTCATGTGCAGGTTCTCCAAGCGGGAGGGCTTCTCTCAAAAGCTTTTTGCCCTGAGATACGTTTCTCGGTTTTGAACGGGCGTAGCTTTGAGTCGCGGAGCAGAGACACAGCAAGCAGGGTCCTGGCTTTTCCCGTCCTGTGATCCACGCCGGGAGGCTGGCCGGCCTGTTCCCGAGGCGGAATGCCAGTCCTTCCTCGGGCTGCAGGGTCCGTCTACGGGGCATAGAGAGGAGACATTAGCGTTGTTTTGCGAGATGGGCGGCAGGTCAGACTGACTGGGGTGACCAAAGGAGGCTCTGTTCAGACAGGGTTCCAACAAGAGTGGTCACCACGTGCAGCACCCTGGAGCAAGGGGGTTACTTCTGGAGGGAGGGGTCTGTGGCTTTAGGACTTGTATCCACGCGTCTCTGAGTGTGCAGTAGCAGAAACGTCCCACTGCTTTCTGCAGAGTTAACATCTATGGCTGTCTCTGTGCGAGTGCTAGAGACTCGACCCCCAAACCACCGGAAAGATTCATTACTTAGGGGAAAATGCAAAGGTGCTTCAGGCTGAGCCCTCCCCCGTCTCTCTTCCTTTCCAGGGCTCAGAGCGGCCTCAAACCAGAGACGTATCTGACATCTGCGCTGCGCTGACTTTCAGGCTCCCAGCTGGGACGGTGGCTAACTGGAACGTCCAGGCTGAACACCCAGCGCCCCGCTCCGAAGAACTGAAGGCGGTCATCTTCTGACCCTGGGGTCCAGGCCGGTAGCAAGTTGGTGGTGTCCTGCCCAGGGGAAACCGATGCATGCGTCGCCTCTGCGGTTCTCTTAGAGTAAGATGGAGGTGTTGCTGAGCCTGACTCTGGCGCTGACGTGGCTGGGTAAGCTGTACGTCACTCTGGTGGTTCTGCTGTCCGTGCCTGCTTTCCCTGCCATCGGTTCCTCTCTTCCTGCGGCGAGAAGCCCGTGCGGTGTCGCAGGCGTGCAGGGCTGGCAGCAGCCAGCGGGTACCGGTCCTGGGTACCGGTAATTCCCCCGGTCTCGGGGTGCTGCGCGTTCCCATCCCGCAGAGCTCGCGTAGGTACAGGCTTCACGTTGCAATGGCATGCTGGGATGGAGTGCTGGACTCCCCCTGCCAGACTCCGAGGCTTTGCAGGAAGAACTGCTTTGCCAAGTCTAAGCACAGGGAAAGGCTCCCAAGGTATCGATTTGGGCTCTGCTCGAGGCAACTGGCTCCCTTGGTCGTCTCTGCTGGCAAATATCTGTCATTTGCAGCTCCACAGCCGGTCAAGCCCAAAGGAAACCTGTCTGGGAAGCTGTGGCGCTTTGCATTTATTATTTACAGGGCATCAGACAAGTACTCAGTGCTCTGCCAGGGCCCAGCCCTCCGGGGCTTGTGGACAGAGTGAGCAGGGGGGCTGAGACACCAGGAAAAGGCTACCTGTCTGGGCAGCTCCCTGCTGAATCAGCTCACCGAGCCCTTGCCAAAG
>KL263368.1:610-15146 GCA_000699545.1 Podiceps cristatus
CGTCCCGCAGCTCTGGTATGGCCTCTGTCACAGCTGCCCTTTCATAGTGCTGGCTTGCTGATCAATGATGCAAGTTTTTGAACAACCTGTGTTTTAAGAAAAGGAAAATTTCATTGCAGCTTTTTATTCTGAAACCATGGGAAAATGCACTGAACTGTGTAAGTTTTTGTAGAAGAGAAATAAATTTTTACTCCCCGAAGGCTGGGGACATCTCGATGCTCTTTTTACATGGCTCGAGTGCCTGACATGAACGTCTCCACTCATCATTTCCAGCTCTATCCTTCCTCTCTTAGCCCAACATACCTGTTTCACAGGTTCCTGATATTGCCAGTTAGATTTTGTGGGCTCATGTCTGCATGGCCATGATGGCTGTGTACGAGCAGGTTGTATAAAAGGTTGTATTAAACCCTATAAAAGGATAAAAATTCAGATAGTGTCTCTCTTTTCTCTTTAGGGGAGACAGCACCAGATGCTGCTGCCAATAACAGCATCCCTGTCTCACTCTGGGACCCAGCCCAGTGCTCCAGCAGACTGGTGGGAGCAAAGGGGAGTCGTCAGCATTTCCCATTAATCCCTGGAGTTCCCCATTTCCCTTGACATGCCAAAACGTGCATCTTGTGGCTGTATGAAGAATTTGGTACCTGGCTCGTAAGGTCAGAAAGGTTGGCCTCTCCTGGGTACACACATTTTCTTGACACACGTTTGGGAGGGCCTATGCACTGTGTCAGCGAAAACAGCTCCGCACACATACATCCACATACTGGAAAGAAGGGAGACAGATGGTCTCTATTACCCTGTGTAACTAAATGCAGGATGCAGATGATCCAAAACAATTAGAATGGGAGTTTTCTTATCACAGAGTTTTAAAGAGATTTCATTCGTCACATACTTAGTGGCATGGCTCCAGCATTAAGGACATATCTGAGACAGGGATTTAAAAACATTCATAATAAAGTTTTTCTGCTCAGTATAATATTATGATTTTAAAGTGCAAAATGACCTGACTCTTTAAAACCATAAGCAAGAGCTATGCATCACCCAGATCCTGTGAGTTTCCCTTTTCCAACGGGACCATGAGAGTGTTTCTCCACTTTATTCACACCAAGGACCACCTAAATTTTCAGGAAAATGAGTCAGCAGACCAATTATTTTACTGCTGCCACAAAGGTTTCATTTACAAAACACCAGGCTGATCTTTGCACATCTCTGTATTTTCTCCATTGTGCCTCCTTGCTGCTATGCTGGGAGAACTGGCATGGGTTTTATTTTTGAAAAGAGTTTTAATTGGTATGTGGATCCTTGCCTGAATTTTCAGGGACCACTACAGGCCCCCAGCCAGTGCTGCAAAACACTTGCCATGGGCACTCCTTTCCAATCGCCAGTTTGCCTTGGCCCATCAGGGTTGCAGTGGGACAAACTACTGTCTTTGGCCTCTCACCGACATAATTGCGCGGGAAGAAATGTTCCGTCCGTACCAGCTGGGGCAAGTATTTGTTTAGCAGGTGCATGCGTGTTGATTTTACTCCCCCCCCCAGCCCCCTGCCCCGAAGCTGCTCAGCACTTTGGAATGCTCCTTGCCTTTACGAAGGGGATTAATGGGCAGAGTGAAGGTTATTATCCTATAAACACAGCTGATCACATGAAACCGCCACTTCTCAGCACCTCCTTATAAGAGAAAGGGATGGGTTTGGAAAAGATCATCTGAAAGAGGGACCTAGAGAATCAGACCTTTAAATCCATATTTAGTTCCTGAGCTGATTTTTTTTCAGAAGTGCTGCTCTTAAGTAACTCCTCCAGTTCAGTAGAAGTCATAGTAATGAAAAAACCTGTGTGTATGCATGCCACATAATATAAATCACTTCATCTCCTATTGAAGCACGTCCACTTCTGGGTAAAAACATGGCAGATGTTTAACATGTCATGTCACAGCGTCTCTCCGTAGAAGATTTCAGTGGGACAGGAAGAATGCCATGAAACTGCAAGAAGGATTTAGTTAGGCGGGATGTAATTACCAAAGTTGGACTATGTCCAGGACACTGGGGCAAACCCTCCTGCCTTTGCAAATTTGATTTTAACAACTTTAATTTTAAACACCTGATAGTCGTATTTCTTGCCAAGGGAACAGATTGCTGAAAGTAAGAGAACATTTCCTAAGCAAAAAAACATCTCGGAAAATGAAGGGGGGGGAAAGGGGGGGAAGTTTCCTCCTATATGGTTTGTGACACCTCAGTGGGAAACCATGATATATCCACTGCAGAAACACATTTTCTGGGCTGTAGGTCAGCTCAGCTTATAATACCCCACAGCCCGAGCCAATATTTTGTGTGTGGAAGTGCTGAATTGTAGAAAGCGGAACAGCACAGGGGGATCAGTGTAGGGAGGCCAGGTCAGAGCAGCACAGAAGCAAAACAAAAAGAACCTGCCTAAAGAGAAGAAAATTCAGCTTCTTTTGCTATTAAAATGTATTTATGCACCAGCGTTTATTGATGACATTGCTAATACCCACATCCGACAACCAAATGGTTCAACACACCAGCTTGCGTATGTGGAATTCAACTGCGTCTACAGCATTGCAACGAAACAAGCCAAGCAAAACAAATACCTGAAAGAAAGCACCTTGTATAACACAGACCCTCTGAATCGCAGGAGGAACATTGTGGACCTTGGCTACCCCTGAGGTCTGACACATGAACAGAGGTAATCATTTCTCACGGCAGTTCACAAGCTTTGCAATAAGCAAGCCCCGATCCTGCTTCAGCGTGGGGCGATGGAGCAGGTGACTTCCCAGGTTCCCTTCCAGCCAAACGCTTCTGTGATATTAAGGCTCAGCCCCCCAAAGCCTATTAGCAAGGATCCAAAAGATAATGGTAAAATAATGAAGAGCTTACTGTAGCAAGTCAATAGCTTCTCCCGAAAACCACTACTACCCTACAGAAGGGTACTTCAGTTTGCAGAGGAGGTGCTTTATGTAGAAGAAAGCTGTACTTGCATCACCCTGAAAATAACTGGAAGCACGTGGAATATCTCTTTTCCTGTCTTTTTCGCCCAAGTGAAACAACCTTCTCCGGTTGCTGCTGAAAGGAATTTAATGAAATAATCCATACCTGAGAGATTATTTCCATGTTTGTACAAAACATAAAACGAGTGTTCTGGGACTTGTTCTGTCCCATTTTCAGCTCAGGTTGTGTTGCACATGGGACACATTTATCTTAGATGGAAAACATCTGAACTACTGATTTCCCTAACATATAGGCTGTCACACCACGGTATCAGCAGAAGCTTGGTTGTGGCTGCTGAGTAATATATGGCCCTGAGTCACGCACGCAGCTTATATTCAAAAAAGGGGAAGGAGAAGGGCTCAGGTAGCTGTAATTGTACCTGCTTATCAGCACTCCGAGGTTACAATATGCTGTGGGTTCCTGATGCAGTCTCCCTTCTGCTGTGTACTCCTTACACAAGACCTTAAACCAGTGCTGCTACCCCGTCTTTAAAGCCCAAAGTCTGAACACATCCCCTTCCTTCTCATGATGAGAAATTGACAGTTTGGGGTTTGATGGGTGGCCATAGACCCTCGCAGCCCATCAAATTCATGGGTCAGCAAATGGGCCCTGAACAGCTCTGTTACAGGATTAAATTTTTTATGTTCAAACACATTTTTTTATGCCTAGGGAACACAGCAGACCAAAGCTTCAGTGTATTGTTTTTTCAATCAGGTCTGCTGCCTCATGTAAAGAATGGGAATGTTTTAGACTCACTTACTGTTAAAAGAACATTATTACTACAGCTTTGCTACACACGGACATATCCCCTTGTGGATACTGTGTTAAACAAGAAAGTGCAATTCACAAGTTGAATAAAATAATGAAATATTCCATGTTTCACTGTTTCCTCATCAGCATGATAATGAAACACTGATATACTTTATCTACCCTGGTGATGATGAAGCTCAGACACTAATGAGAGGTTTGTTGTTATTTTTGGCTGTCACACACACACAAAAATATAACAGAAACCATTTTTCTTTATCTTTTGAACCCCATGTATGTAGAAAAGAGGCAATAGCTTTACACGGTTAACTGTTTGTCCATTTATTCTGAAGAGTAAAAGGACTAGTGCAAAACATCTCCGCCTCACTTCTCCTCTGGTGTAAAGGAAGGTGGTTCCAGCACAGATCCGTGGAGTCACAATACAACGTACACCAGGGGAGGATCAGGCCTTCTGGTACAAGTATATGAATTTCCCATTGCAAACAGTGGTGTGAAAACAGTGTTTCCCTCTCCTCCACCTTCTTCTGTGTTACTGTGTTACCTTCATCTCCAATATTCTGTCATTTCAATAACAGACGTACAATCAGCAAGCAGAAAGAAATCATCTTGTCTAATCGGCAGAAAACTCTTTTCTATGCTAGCACTGAACTCCCAGTCATAATCACAGCTAATTAAGATGGTATTAACACGGACAAGCCAAATGTTCAACCACGGTCTCCACCTTTCAGTCTGAATATATTGAAATTCCACTCTAAGGCAAACATCTGCATTGGTATCCAAAACCTGTGTTACTGATAATTTAAACAATTGTTTTACAAATTCCTATGACATTACAGCGTTCCGATTACAAAGCATTTAAGGCAGATCTTTCCTTTGAAAAGTATGCTTAAGCACTGAGCTGTTTTGGAATTCATATTAAAAAAAAAAAAAAATCCTTTCTTGTTTCTTTGGGACAGCAGTACATTGACAGCCATTATTTCTCCTAATAAAGAGAAGCATCCCTTTTCCCCTTGAAAGAAAAAGACTCATCTACTTCACAATAACCTCGTGCATGGCAGACTTCGGGGCTTTTATGCACAGCTTGTGCCATCCTGGTCAGAATGTAATTCTGCAAGTAACCTTGCTACAAACCACAAAGGTGCACAGTGTCACTGGTCTGCTTTAAAATCACAAACACGTGGAGAGACGGTTGTGCAATTTTTCTTAATTAGAGAAAATCACCACACTTTAAAAAATAGGTAAGACTGTTCTAATCACAACCAAAGTTTAAAAATAAAACCAAACATAAAACCAGCCCAATCCCACACCTTTATGCTACATCTCAACAGGCTGAAATGCGTGTAAGAGACTGGCCTGGCCCACAAACACACTGAAGGCTCTGCGAGCAGCAGTCGCCAGGTTGGCCCTCATCCTGCTTCATTTGGGTAAAACTCCCTTTGACATCAGCTGGAGTAAGGTTTGTTCTTAACTAAATAAAAAATTTAAGAGGGAAAATTGCATCTCATAACTCTTGTAGGTAGCTGATAACAGGCTCTGACCCTGCAAGTTGCTGAGCATCTTTATCTCAGCATACAGAAACAGAGTAAAATCACTGCCTTGTGCCGTTTGGGGGAAAATTAATTACTAGTTATGTCTAAACACTTGCAGCTCTTAATGGCAAAAAAAAGGAACACAACCCTCCTGATGTTGCACGTAACGCAGAGTGTATGACTTGCTTACACCACTTCTCGTGCGTACCCCTGACACACCCACACGTGCATCTTAGTCTTTACTACCCAGGAGAAACCTCAGTTTGGTTAGATTTGAGACAAAAAGCAGCAGTCCTTCATCTCATGTCGTTCTAAAAACCTGACATTTACAGAGCTCTTTCAAACGAGTTCACTAAACACTGCATGCATCTTAAGGCCATATGCAGCAGTATAATTTAGAGCGTATATTTTATAGGTTTCTTTTTCTGGTTTACCCGCTGATTATTATGTGCTGTAAAATTTCAATTATCCCAACTAGTCTAGGGAATAAAAAAGGGAAATAAAAAGTAGGTGATGGAAAAGTATATGTTAATAAATGACATAGTAAAGCAGTCCATGCAGCACAAAGATTGTTGCGTGTGTAACATTTCAGTGTTATTAATGCCCTTTCCTTCTTATAGAAAGATTAGTAGTATGAATAAAAAGCACAAAATGCCAACTAAACAGTCTCCCTCGTTCTTACAATGTTCTTACAAGAAGCAGGCACTTTAAAACACTGTGGACAGCGAATTTTATCTTCGTTTTCACTGTGCAAACTCATAGACCTCCATGTAACAGCACAACCCAAATGAAAGGCTGGATCTGACCCAGCTGCGAATGGGAATGACTTGAAAGACGGAAGACTATTGCTGCAAATTTCTACCCATGTTACATTTAAGTTTAATAGCCTAATTCTTATGTGTGGGACAGACATACAGGACTAAAATGGCTGCTGGTATATGTGGAACCTTTCCCAAGTAATTTCAGCTTTCTCCATTTACATCCCAGCAATATATACATTTGGCATCCAAACACTGTTACTTATGCCCCGACTAATTGCAAGTACAAAATGCTGTATCTGAAAAAAAAAAAATCACAGAGAAGACTGGGAATTTTTTCTAGCGTGTCAGACTGGTAAAGCTGAGATGGTGAAACTTTGCGAGCCATCCCTGCCAAAACCAAAAAAGAGGGTATGTAAAGACGTGACAGTATGAAAGGACCCAACTGTACAGTGACTTGTCCAAGCACATTATTACACTTACACAGCTGTTTTAACTGTTTACTTTCTCACGTACAGTGATTTTTAATGCATGTTGAACTGCTAGCCTTAGCCAATTTCTGTAGCATCCAAACTTGCTTACCACTGTTTTTTAAGGCCAGTAATTTCTTATCAAAGTGATTCCAGTTGATTTGGCCTGACCCCATCCCAATAAAAGTATTTATTGTTTTCAGTGCTGCTCTCAGGAATACATCTGCGTGGGATGCCCCTAATTGTCCGCAGCCTGCACACCCGTTTTTTGAAGGGTGAGGAAGCTTGGCAGACGCTTCCAACCTCTCCGGTGCAGAGTAATCCCGTGCTTGCTTTCAAGAAATTGACTTCTTTGCAGCAGCTTGCACATTCGTTTTGACTCGCTTCTTTGCTGAGTAGTAATCTGGAGAACAACACATAAACAGAATTAAGTCTATGACACTGGTAACGGCCGATTTTCAAGAAATCTCTCAAATCTCCTTTTCATGTTGACAAAGTCATTTAGACTTCTCTATGGCTCATGAATGAATAAAACTAATACCTTTACCGTGTTCTACATAAAGCTATGTAATACCAAGCAAAACAAAGGAAATGTGCTGGCTTTTATCCAGTTGAGATCAAAAGACTTTGGACCCTCTTATGCAAGCTGAGCAATGTGACATTTTACTTCAACTTTTAGATCCACTGCTGCAGTGCTTCCCAGACAGAAATAGTTGGGGTTTTTTTTCTCCTTAAAAATAACAAAAAAAATACTCTGTAAAGCAACATCAGAAAAACTATATAGATGAGGCACTTCATTTCTGCTTATTAGATCAAACTGCAGATTCAAGGAGGACTGCATAAAACCTTGTACTATCACTGAATTATAAAAATTCTTTGCTCAGAGTAAGCACTGTGGCTCGTAGGGAGAACATCCATTACATTTTCACACATATGTGTGGCTGAATCTTCATTTCAGATGCAAACATAAATCAACTTTAACTACAGAACCGTGATGACAACACAGCAGTTTCCAAAAAATTCCCTCCCTCGCACCCTCACACAAAAAATGCATACTTCTTTCAGGTAAATAAGGCAAAATTAGCTGAAATGGCAACTAGATGCTTATTTATACTTGGAGTTCGTGGGATTTACCTGGTGTAAATTGTCTGTATTCATAGTAATGAATTTCCTCCAATTTCAGGTCAGGATGTGGGCACCATGATATTGAAACCTGAGCTTTTTTGTACAGTCAAATCTATAACAACTCTCAAGTCCTTGCAGCATAAAGTTTTGCATTAATTTCAACATAGAATATTATTGGTGGGGTGACTGGAATTCTGTCAGCTTTAACAGCCAAGCTTGTGCAAGGAGATTCCTGCAGCCAGCTTCCTTAAGGATACGTCTGCATGGCACAGTGCAACAGAGCGCAGCGGTACCTCAGCTAGCCCTAAGTTTAACTCCTGGCGCAGGACGTGATCCCAAGGAGAGTATATTCTCCCGGGCAGGAGCACGCACTGCTAACTCAGTAGAAAAGCAAATCCTGCTATTACTATAACCTGCTGTAGTCTCTCAGTGGAGCAGCAGAGGAAAGAAACAGCAGTAAGAAAAAAAAAGTTTACATGAAATGTAAGAATGTAATCCTTATGACTTATTTCTTCCACTTAAAAGACTTCTATATGTCTATCCTCCATTTTATTTTGGGAAAAGAAATGCATTAGGAATTATCCTTCGTAGATGAAATTCAGAAAAGACTTCAAAACTCAGTACTCCCATTTCTGCCTTTGAAGAATTTTAGCAGGAGCCCAGCTGCTCAGATGTCCACATAAGGGAGCCTAGTTTCAAAACTGACGGAGGCACTTAAAAGCCAGGGGGATGCAGATTCCCCAGAGCCATTTTCAGATGGTCTAGCCCCTGAGATGCTAAACAGAGCCCATGGAAACCGGATGGTTTGCCTAAGGGACCCTAAAGAGCACCTGCACTATCCGAAGTGAGGTACCAAGGAGGATGCTGCCTGCAGCCTGTCAGTAGGGAAGCCTGGCCACAGGGACCTAGGAGGGAAAGACTCTTGTCGTTTAAATATACCTACCTAGATACCTGCTTTCCTTTCCTTTCCTCACCATTTTCTCCCAGCCATCTTGCACAAACTATCTGCTTCAGAAGTAAGACCAGCTAGTGAAAACATGGGGTTGTTACCATTTTTCTTTCTTTGACCTATTGCAAAGGAGGCAAAGATGTATGAATGTCTCCCAGGAGAGCCGAGATCTAAGTGTATCAGACCGAGGCAAGCCAAAAAGTTTGGAAGAGGAGAGGAGTGAAGAGCTGGCTTGGTTTGCCAGCCTTGTTTAGTGGGGGGGGAAAAAAGAAAGGAGAAAGTGAAAAATGCTTATAGCCTGTATCTGAGCTGCTTTTGAATTTGAGGGTCTCACATAAAAAAGAGAACCACCACACTGGGTCTGCAACGAAAAAGAGAGAATGGAGCTGGAGTACATCTACATAAAAGGGTTGGGAGATAGAAGGGAAAATGTACTTCCATACTGGTTAGCTCTCTCTGTGTCTGAGAAGTGAAATGCAGCAGGAAAACCTCTGCTCCTTCCACTCTGGAGGCGCCCATGTCCACAAAACCCCATGGCTGGTTTTTAATATATTGATATTTATTTAATGGGCTGCAGCTGTCTTTGAAAGACTAAATTAAAGGCACGTTGTTGGATCTTAATGTAAAGCATTACAGTGTTCATGTTGACCAAAGCAGAATGCAGATAACCGGGTTCAAATCCAATCTAAACTAACCATTCATTATGGGATGGCAGAAGATGAGCAAGGAGGTGGAAGCATGGGGTCAGGCCATATCAGTAGGTATGACTTTCCTTGGTTCAGCTTTACCTGAATTAATTCAGTCACGCCCAGAGGGACAAGGTTCCTGCAGCAAGAGGGAAACTTCTAATGCATCCTTCATCTGCAATAAGAAGAATGTGTGTGTGCGTGTGTCAGAGAAGGACAGAGAGAGGGGCTGATCTCCAAGCCTCACCAAAAGAGAAGACTGCAAATAATTTTCCTGGCCCATCTCACATACCCAGATTCCTTAGGGAGAAGGGTACTGGTTGTTAGACTAAAGTGTTTTCACTTATGAAAACACATGTGGGAAAGTGTTAAAACTGCAGCGTGGTATTTTGGTTTCCACATCCCCTGATGAAATGTTTCTTGCCTGGGGAAAAACAAAAGGGAAGAAAAATATCCCCTGGAAATATCTGCATAATTTACTCCCACACACCTAGTGAGAGATTTACAATTGAACAGCAGTACCCTCAAACCATCACATTCAGTGCTCTGAATTACACTTCTGTACTCCTACCTGTAAATTATACTGTTAATTAGTTAATGGCTGTAAAGTGCTTTGGAGAAGAAAAGAGCACTCATTAAATATCATTGTTCTGTACTCCAGTGTGCAGTGTTCCACTCTTCATTAATCTCCAACCTCTTCCTGAACCTCTCGCGAGCAATTAAGTTTCATACCTTCAAATAGCAAATTAGTCTATTGTCTGACTTACTGAGATCAACATCACTGTTCAGTGTTTCCTGAAACTTTAGCTTCAATTACCTTCTAGGCATTTTCAAGCTGGTGTCTCACATTGAATTCCCAAAAGAAAACCTTGGTTTATGTCCTGAAAACCTCAGTCTTGGATAAACCATAACCCCAATGTGGAGAAGGGAAATCTAATATATGGGATTAGACTTTTCAAACAAGGTCAAAAGGAGAAAATGAGGGGCCAGATGTTCAGAAGAGCTTAGCATGCAGGATGCTGAGGACTTTCAAAAACTTAAAGCTTTTTTACGGGTGCTGAAACCCACTCCTGGCAGCAGGTCCTGGTAGGAGGCATTTTAAAACCTAGCCTCTTCTGCTGCCTTGCCAAGTTTAAGATTCATCTGCCCTTAAAATTCCTGGATGGCCCCACTGAGTAAAAAACCCAAGCTGAAGTTAGCAGGAGACCTGGCTGCTGTCTCTGGTTTCTGGTTTTCCTCCTAAGGCTTAAATGGCTGAATGGTGTTTCTTATTGCACTCGGGAAAGGGTGCACACGGCCAAACCTATAAGCAAGCAACAAAACAGAAACTCCCATCTGATGAGCAACCTTGTTTTCCTGTTGGGCTCCTGCTTGAGAAATCACCTCACTGCTTTTCTTAGACTGCCTCGTTAAACGTCTAACCCTCCTAACCATCCCAACTATCCTCCCGCAAGCAGCAGTCATCATCTCATTGCTCTATGACAAGTCCTAAACAGAACCCCGGGGCCAGGAAGGGGGTTTTGGCACAGCACCTTTGAAAAACACAAGCCCCACGCCCACTGATTTAGAGTGTGCCTTCCTCCTCTTGCAGATGCTTCCTTGAAGGGTTGCACTTTCTTAGAGCAAGACTAGTTTACGGGCCCACTGGAGAATTTCTAAGCAGCTGCTGGCACCAGGTCTGATCATCGGAGTCACACCAGGGTCTCACACACCTGTCAAGGATGTCTGTCGTCTTTTCTTCCCTTCCGAGATCCTCTTGCCCCCTGTTTTCTTGGAAGTTTTGGGTTTCTCAGTCAGTGCCACCTGGGCAAAGTGGTGACTCTTGTCCTCCCTGCCCAGAGGCCAGTTCAAGTGCTGCAGTGGTCTCCGAGCATCTGCCACCACGCAGCTGCGGTAGAAGGCGGGTACCTCGTGGCCCTCAAGCTCTTCCCACTGCAGGAGCCCCTCTGCTGGCGTGTCTCGGAGGAAATCGAAGTTCCACTTCTGCTGGGCCCCCTCGACGCTGCTGCGCAGCATATGCTGGAAGTCCTGCTGCAGCTGCTCATGGTCTACGGGGCCAAAGAGGTTCCTCCGGGCATGGGTCATCTTCCCCCGCCTCCGCTCCACCTTTTCTTCCTGGTGCCGCTCTCCGGCAAGCGTACACAGCAGCAGCTCCCTGCCAAAGACAGAAAGACCATCAGCCACCCTTTGCACACTCAGTTTAGCGGGCACTGCATACTCTTTAAGGGGAGTGTGGCAATAAAGCTAGATACTTTTGATCCTGCTACAGCAAAATCTTGGCTTATTTTGAAAGAAATTTATCCCGATCTCCAGTCCAGAGTGAGAACTCCCATCTATAGGATGTGTCTATAGAAGGATGTGGAAGAGCAAAACACCCTCACCTCTCTTGTGCACCCTTATTTCAGCGTATAGTGAGTGAGGCTTTGGCCTAAGGGCACAGAGACACATGAGGATGTGGACAACATCCCTTGAGGTAGTGCGCAAACAACAGAAAGCACAGGAGTGGTATTTAGGGAAAACCAACACGGGTGATTAAACAGGGGAAAGGGCCAGAAAAGAAGGACTTTCAGGACAACAAAGTCTGATGGCAATAAGTAAAGTACAGAAGGCTTTTTTTAATTTTCAAGTGGAGGTAGTACCTTTTTCCTGACTACTCTTACCACCATTTGTTCTGCAGTGTCAGCCAAGTTGGAAGCTAGAGATGATCGGAGCAATCACCCATTTCTTGCCTGACATTTTCATTCCCTTTTCTTGAAGCAATTGCCTGAGAAATGGCCCCAGTCACAGACAAAACCATTGTCCTTCCTACAATGGCAAATCCCAGGCAAGCACCAGTAGGTGGATTTCCCATCTGGTAGGCTGGCATGGGGACAGGAGATGGGGTTTGCACCCTCCTCTGGACAGTAAGGTGGGGACATGGCAAGATGGAGAAGAGAAATGGGGCATTTTGCAGATTTCATAGGCCAGGAGGGCATAAGTATACCAAATACATTCACCCACTAATTCCTGCACAGGGTCTTTAATTTCTGGAAGAGCTCGAAAAGACATCTTAAAGGTCATTCAATTCTTTTCCTGGATCCACAAAACTCGGTACCTCTCGCAAGCAGCGGACAGGCTAAAAATAAATCTCAGAGAAACATTACCAAACAGCTGAATTTTGGATTTGTTGCTCTACTGAACTCTGAAGGGCATAAAGAGTTTGGGGACAGAACTGAGAAAGGTCAACCGGTGATTTATCTACAGATCATGCAGACAGAGCAGCAGGGCTCCTGCAGACCCTCAAGCTTTGGGCTTGGTGTCCAACATCCCAAAGGGTGCTTCAGCAGACACAAACCCAGATGCGATGGGTATAATCAATCCCCCGTATTATCTTTGCAGGGTTGTATCTAATCCTCATGAACTCTGAGCATCCCCTTGCAATCACACCCCAAGTGCCTACTCTGAGAATGTCACTTGGCGGCTCCGGTATCAAGAGCTTGTCAGCAACGGGGCGGTGTTAGCACGCAGATGGTTCTGCGCATAGTCTGCTGCAGACTACTCAGATACTGCGGGATGCAGCTCCCTCCTCCTCCTGGGTGGAAGCTGAGTGTCAGTTCTGCAGCTGATAGCACACCTGAGCAGCGGAGGTCCAAAGAGGTGGACCTGCATCTGATTGTAAATCTTCTACCTTGCCCTTAGGGGCTCTGAACCAGCATCCCACAAGCACACGGCCCACAGCCACAGGAAATTAAAGCAGAGCGTGCCAGGTCTGGGCTGCCCTTCTGGCGCACGGATTTATTTCCAAACGCTGGGTGTAGTTCTCTGGAGGCTGATGGCTCCTGTGGAGCTCCAGGATGGGAAGCGGAGTAGCCCCCTTTGGTCTGGGACACTATCTAGGGCTGACCGTTGGGGCTGATGGGACTACAGCGCCCGCCGGGCCCCAGCCAGGTCTCACCAGTGGTACTTCACCGTGCTGCGTGGCTACACCAGCTCGTTCGGGGTGAGCCTTCAGCGCTCGGCTGCCAAGGGGAACAGAGCTGGCAGTTGCCCACCTGATGCTCCTCACTCCCCGCAGGGCCTAGGGAAGGCAGGAACGCATTTTTCCTGAGGAAAAGCACCCGAGAGCACAACGAGGACAATCCTCTAGGTGGCATCCAGAATCCCCAGGCTTCTCACAAAACTTCCCAGCGTTGTGCACAGCCTTGCCCTTAGCTGTCGGGATACTCGGCAGTGCCAGCTGTCACTATAGCTAGTAACAATCACACCGCTGCTTTTTCAGCTAGTGCCCAGCCCCCAGCAGCTTAAACTGAGTTCATTCAAAGGCAATCGGGTCTTAGGAAAAGGCAAAAGGTCTAAGGAAAGGACACACAGTGCTCTGCAGGAATATTCCTCTTGCTAATAAACTTTCCTCATACATATTGGGAGCTGACTGTTTGATAGTAGTGAACCAGGGTTAGGAAGAAAGAAGGTATTGATCAAGCAACTATGGCTTTTGCTAATAGCGTAATTAATATCACACAGGAATGAACTAGAAAAGACTCTGCCTTGCTCCATTAATGATTATGGCTACTCCAGTGCAGGATGTGAATCCAGTGACTTGTCTCTAAGGCTAATTTCAGGTGTTTCAAAGGAAGATAAAAAGCTTGCAGAGAGGATAATTATAGAATAACCTTTCCCTGTGGAAAGTTTTCTCCTAATGCTCTTAATTATGTCATGAATCACAAATGCTTATAACTCTTCTAAACTTACATCATGTGTATATACTGCCTGTCGCTGTTTCTATTATTCAAGGTCGCATCTAGGGTGAAATCCTGGCCCTACAGAAGTCAGTGCGAGTTCACCACAGCAGAACCAGGATGCAGCTCCTCGCTTTTTTTAGGACTCTTTCCAGGTCTTGGCTCCAAAGCTGCACCGTCACTATTCCCACAGCTTAGTCTGAGCTGCGTGGGTGTATTAAAATGCCCGTAAAACAAGACCGAAATGTTTCTGAAATGCAAAACCATTATTGGTAGGGCCCTTTCTTTCTTAACCCATGATTTCCGCGCTGCCTAAGAACGAGCTGTGAGCCCCGTTCTGCCAAGCTTATACCTATCCGCACACGCATCCTACTGAGCCAAGCAGCAGGACGAACGCTGAAGGCTGAGCTCCGCACGAGCAGCGGCCACTTGTTTTCCCTCCGGTTCTCTGCTCCTTGAACACCCTGAAAAGAAACACAAACTTCCCAGGCAGCTCAGTGCTTGCTCCTTGCACCCAACTTTCAGAGCATCGGAGGA
>KL263370.1:2480-18471 GCA_000699545.1 Podiceps cristatus
GGATTGGGCCCCGTGCCTGGAGACCCCAGGCGCGGTGCCAGGTCCTGCCTGCAGCGATGCCCTGGCGCTGCGTTGGGAGTGGGAGAGGGCACCAGTGCCCCGGACCAGCGCCCCGGCCAGCACCGGTGCCACCTGAGCGGGGAACGCCACTCACACGCGGCCCCAGCCGCCTGCCACCCATGGCATCTCCTGAAGAAAAATTACACCTGAATTTAGGGTTTTCCTCTCCCCGATTTTCTTGCTCTGCACAGCTTGCTATGCCTGTTGCACAGTAATTTGGCATTTTTTGGATTTAACCTGGCAGACCTTCACTTCGGCATACACCACGGACCTCAGAGAAGCTGTGATGACTTGCCCCTGAAGAGTGCAATATACCCCCTGTACTTAGCACTTGTGGGCTTACTCATCCTTTTTACAAATATTAAAACCTGCATAATTTTCTCCTCTATACAGAGACATAGCACACTGGCTTTAAACAATGAGGTTAATATAAGTTAAGTAACTTTTCAAATGAAAACTTTGTTGGCTTCAGACAAAACGTAGGCACTGCTGGACTTTCCATTTGAAACTACACCCCGTTCACCGTGACTGCAAACCCACGCAGGGCCAGCACTGACACTTCTCTGCTTCCTCTCAAGGCCAGGGGAGATTAGGCAGAGCATTGTGCTCTTTTTCCAGTGAAAAAGAGTTAAGAGTACTTAGAAAGAGCTTACGATGCTGGCATGAGGAACACTGAAGTGGAGTTCATGGCGTTTGCTGCCCTGTGCAGGCTGAAAGGTGGCCTGAAAGGTGAGTCCTTCTGCAGCCACTTCTGGTCCTTCCCTCACCTCACGGAATGACAGAACGGCAGGGGCTGGAGGGGGACCTCAGGAGAGCATCCAGTCCAACCCCCAGGATCCCCGAGAGCAGCCGTGCAGGGACGCGTCCAGGCGGGTGTGAATATCTCCGGAGCAGGAGACCCCACACCTCTGGGCAGCCTGTTCGGTGCTCGGGCACCCTCACAGGAAAGACGTTTTTCCTCGTGTTTTTATGGAGCTTCCCGTGTTCCAGCTTTGGAACAATAACTTGAAGGATTTAAGAGTTCTGGCAAACAAAATTTTAATGTATAAAAAAAATGGGAAAGGATCTTCAGGTATTAATGATATTAAGAGCAAAACCCATGTAAGTCTAAAGATACTTACAGACATGCCGAGGGGGCACCCCCAAGGTGGTCAGTCTCCTAAAATCTCTGTTCAGTCTCCTAAAATCTGCTTCATCAGCAACCTGGGGGCCCCTTGAGGCCCCGAAATATTTCCACACTCTCAGGTACAGCTCGATTTGCCTCCCAAATGCGCAGGTTTCTCTTGGCGGCCCTCTCGCCGCTCCACTGCACATTGTCACACCCTCCTCCCACCCACAGAGGCCTGTTTCTGGTCCCTGGGGCCACCCAGGGTGCTCCCCGATGGGCTCCCCTGGCCCTGGGACCCCACTTTCACGCCCCCCCTGAGCTGCTCCAACAACTTAGCAGCACTTTGATCTGGGATACATTCAATTTGTTGCCACAGAAAAGCAAACTCCACTTTTTACAAGAAAAGGAGATTGGTTCCTAGTTTCGATCCCAAGACTGCAGTTTTTAACCTCAAATATTAATCCGAGGGGGGAGAAATCCCAGGACAGGAGCCAGCACCCTCCCAGAACAAACAAAATCACTCCAGTCACTTAACATGCAATCTAACCTTCCATTCACACTCAGTTCTGCCAAGTCCAAAGTGCACTTGAGAAACGTCTATACTAATAGCAATGTACCTTAAGTCCTTTGTGAAAATAATTTAAAATCACTCCAGGAAAATAAATATGATACTTTAACATTTTGCCTAATTTGATAAGTGAAGTTTGCTCTCCTGTAGCTGACAGGAACAGAGTCCTGGCCATTAATTTTGCAGGAGATCGTGAACTCTCTATTTTCTAGAGCATTGTCCAATGAAGAGACTCTTGTTTTTCCCTATTTTGCTTTTAGATTAATAATTATGTTGTTAAATGCTTTTTCTGCTGCACATTCCAAGTTTGACACTCCTTATGGGTTCAGACGTCAGTTTACAGAGCTCAGAAGGTGTGTCCTTGGTGAGCTCCATTTCAAAATACCGGCCACTACTGCAAAGCCCCCTCTGCTCTCAGAGGGGTCACAACTGGCATCACAGTCACATTTTGATTTTTCTACAAATACACACACAAATCCGCATATAAGCTTACGTGCACATAAGTCAGCACACTGTAAGTGTTTTGCAACATGGGATACTGCACCAACTGATCTTACGCCAGCTGGGTACTTGACTTTCAGGCACTATTTACATTTAAGCCACTTTTCTGACTACCAAAATTCACAGGTAAGTAGTATGCCTTAAAACTGAATAACTTAATTTTCACAAAGTTTTTCTCAGGCTCTAAAAGATCAGATTGTTAGTCAAACTATATACACTTCATACATTAGGATAAAGGATAGCTGAATTCTGAACTGTTACCCTTACACTGAGTCAAACCCAACAAAGTAGGGCTGCAAGAGATGCTGGTTGAGAAGTCTATTTTCCATTAACATTTTCTATATGACTGTTTTTATGTGCAAGTAATTACTTGTATCTTTGTACAAAAATAACATGCATTTAAAAAAAAAGAATGTAGAAAGCATTTACCATGAAAACAAATGTCCTTACAAGCATCTCCATTTCCTGCAGGGTTTTGATCACCTCTCACGAACAGCGCCAAGGTGAGGGCGAGAAAGTAAGGCAGAACACCCCCATCCTCCCCGCAGGACGGCCAGGCCAGGGAGAGCGGCCGAGGCAGTCTGCGGGAGCTCCCCTGGCAAAAGCAGCCTCCGGTTGTCTGAGCAAAATTCCTGAAGCCATTTTCACTGACCCGCACGTTTCCCATGCTCCACCGTTACATGAAAGTCCCTCTGAAAATCCTCGTTCTGGCCTCACCACATCAATAACAAGCGCCGGCTCATGGCTGCAGTGAGCTGGCACAGACTCATCAACGCAAGTGGACTTGTACTCCGTCTAGTCCCCGAGAAACAACAGGCGTGAAGGCAGCCACAAGACACTGCCTGGAAATCAGTGCCCCTTATTTCAGAAACAAATGTCTGTTTCATTTAAACGTTCTTTTTTCATAGATGTCTGGGTATTTATAAAAGATGACAAGACAACTGTAATGTGAAAAGATTTTGCACCACTGCAATTATCTTGTAGATCTGCTCTTAAAGGCAAGAAAACAAACAAACAAAAAAATCAACTGCCGTAAGTCTGGGATCTTCTGTTTCTGGGAAGCAGTTTAGCAGCTAATCTGCTCTCCACAAGAGAAGCAAAGCAATGCTGGTCTCCCCTGCAGGAACGCCCAACAAGTTGTGAAGCTGGCCAAGTATGTTTTAAAAATAATGAGTTACCCCAAATGCCATACGAAAATAAAATGCACAAATATACACAGAATCGCAATCTTAGCACAAACAAGCAAAAGCTAAATCCAGAAGACGTACAGCTCCCACGGCTTTTGGGCAGTCTCTATAGTATAGCATTTCCCCCCCATTAAAATAACTTCGCTTCAATATTCAGATTATATTGCTCCGAGTGCGAAGCCTTGCTTGCTCTGGGGAGCCTGTCACGCCAGCTCTTCCCCTGCCTTCCTGGCACCCTGCTTAAGGGTCTGTCTGCTTCTGACCTGGCGCCCTGGAACACCCAGGCAGGCCAGGGCAAACCTGCCTCCCCCAGGTGCTCAGAGACATCTGCTGCGATCAGGCTTACGCTGATTTCTGCCGGTGTTACCGTCAGTTCGAGGTGTGAAAACGTAACATTGCTCGTCTCTGACTGCAACACATCTGGCGTAGAGTTGCTGAGTATGTCAAGAGAAGAGGGGGTCGTTACCTGTGCCAGGTAAGGAGGTGGCATATAGCGGCCACCAGCCAAACTGCCTTCTTGGGGTTTGCTGGACCTGCACCGCGGGCTCTGCTGGGAGAACGCAGACGGGGCTCTCATCTACCCCGATCCTCAGTTCTTCATTTCAACAGTGAGAAATTACGGTCTGTTTCACAGGGTGTTGTAGGTATGTGATCCATTAACACCTATAAAGCATTACACTACTACATTAATGAAGTCCCTGTAATTATCCTGATACACAACTATGGATGTTCAGATCTTTGGTATTCATTGTCCTAGAAAGTTTTGGTTAAACTGCCAATTGTAAGATGAGCATAAAAAGTATGTAAACAAGTTATGTAAGGCTTGATAGCATAATCAGTTACAAAATTAAGTGACATCCATTTCCCTTTCATTTAATAGAATCACATTCAGTAGTTTCAGCTCCAAAATAAAGATCCCAGATCTGAAACTTAATTTATAATTTATAATTTATACTGCAAGACTAATCTGCAATATGAAATCGCATGACTGGTTTGCAGCAAATATGATGCAGCTGATTGGTTTCTAAATATAGACAAAGGTTAAGTTTATTCTTATAATAATCAAGGAGTAATAGAAACATTCATGATAACAAAGATTTCATAATTAAAAGAATCAAATTCTCAAGAAACCTGGAATGAAAGTTGTGGGATGTATTCAAGTATCATACTATAATCTAAAGTGACTGTTCTGCAAAGCTATTTTTCATTTATGCTGCCAATTAAGAAACCGAGTACCTACTCCAGATGCTATATATCAGATTGGCCTGCAACGTCTATAGGAGTCTTTCACGTACAGGTGTCCTATCTCCCAGTAGAAAGGGACGTGGGAAGTTATACTACAGCAGCCTGCACCCACCAGACCTCTATGAAACCTTCACCAAGGCAGGCGTAAAACGGTGTAGCACTGCATGAGAAAAGCACGCTGGGTTTTTGAATGATTGCACACACCGAGAACTAAGTAGTTCTATGGCAGAGCCTAAGGGAAATTTATTTAAAAGTTTTAAAAGTTTTCACAATATAGGCCAGACAATACCCCTGAAGCTTCTCTACTCCTGATAGGACACTTTACATTTTAAAAGCTGTAGATTCCATATCTCTTCTTGGAAGCTTCACTGGAAGAATTTTTGGTAAAATCTCTTTTGCGTAAAGTGTTTTATGAAGTCCAGCTTCTCGAAGAGCTAGCTCAACACGAAGTCTAGGGTCAGAAATGATCTGTCAAAATAAACCACAGCAAGGATAAATAGAAACAAAACAATACTTCCCTCATTCACACGTCATCTGTGGATATATATATTTAAAGAGTTTTAAAAGGCAGTCAGAAAATTGTGCTCATAAAATAAAGCCTTCAAAAGCAGAGAAACTACAGTGAACAGGCCTCATCTCACTGCACGTATTGATATTATCCTTTTTAATATTAATGATCACAAACTATTTTAACAGAGCTCGGTTTGTCATTCCTCAGCAAAACTCAAAGGGTAGATGAGAAACGGAGGGACTCTTAATTCAGCCTGCTCACTGAAGATTTGCTGACTTCTCTAGTGTGCTGAAAGCAGGGCTGTATTGACGGGAACGAGACTTTCAATCCCTTCCGGCTTGTTTCTATGGAATCTGAGTGCTTCAAATGTGTTTATGATTTTTCTCACAGAGTTGCCTTGTGACTACGTAGCAGTACCACTTCCATTTTATATAACAACAATTAATGCCCAGGGAAATTACTTCCAGAACTTGTCAAAAGTTAATTTGACAAAATTTGTCAGCCTCTTTCAAATCCTTCTTCCATGGGCTACAGCAGGGGAGCACTGAAAGCACAAGAATGTCACCTCGCCGCCAGTTCTAGCGTTGCCGACGGCAGTGCCCAGAGCTGCAAGGAAGGACCAGCACCGGGGAACACCACCCATAACCGCCGCAGCTCTGGGATGGAGCACGCTAAGACGCTTGGCAGGAATGAGGACAAGCAAGGGGCACTGCTGTTGTGCCTCTCCAAAGAGTCACACATCGCGGTCTGAGCAGTAACAAAACGAAATCAAAACTACATCTCTTGTACCACATCTCTCCTTTATCAAACTGAGCAGCTTTAAAATATCTTAAAAGGGAAAGTGCTGGACAACCTTAGTTATAGACACCGTTAAATTCCAGCTTATTCGGTGCTAAAAGAAAGCTTTTAAGCCACAGAATTATATCATAGCACTTTTCTTTCTGTAAACATAATTTTCAAATTTCAGAGTGGGAATAATTTCAAATGCATAGACTGAGCAGATGGGGAACAGTAAGGGAATAAAAAAATCCTCCCCTATGTTGCTTAATTCCATCTGAAATTGAGCTGGCACTGTCCTCAGCAATCCGAGTGACCTGAAAACAGAGGTCACAAAACAGTGACTTCGGTTTCCTGCTTCATTTACACCTCACTGGTTCCTTCTCCTTTAGTCCTTACATATCCCATCCCAGCTGATCTTCAATCCAGCGACAGTGTAAAGATAGTCAAGATACTAATTTTCAGCTTATGAAGAAATTTGTGCTGTGCATAATCTTCCAAGAAAAAGGAATTCCCCATAATCAAGTTACCCGGACATAGCTCTTTCGTATACAGTCAGGAAAACTTTTACGCTGAGCCAATTCACTTCAAATAGTACAACACTAACTGGAGCAGGTGCGAAGGAGGCACCCAAACAGGTTCATAAAAATGTAAAAGGGGTGAGTTCCGAAATGAGAACAGCAAGCAGATCAGTCAAGACACCCATCACGCGCAGGAGCTGCCCAACGGCCCGTTTCGCCCAGCACCCTCTCTCCGGTGGTGGCGATGGGAGACGCTGTTCAGGGAGAGCCCAGGAGCCCTACGCTGGACCCGCACGGACCTTTGTGCTCCACTCCCGTTGTGCTCCTCCAGCACCCACACTGGGTCAGAGAGGTTACCCTACCCACTGCTCCTCATGCTTTTAACACACATTATATTTTACTGCTGATATTGCTATTTAGGATATATTGTTACTATTACTATCATATATCACTGTAAAGATATGCGTGCATCCAATAAACTGCGATTACAGACAATTACCTGCTGCTCACTGTACGTATGCAACTTAAACAGTGGCTTCTGAAGATCAAACTCTTCATTGGTTCCAATGCCCATTCGAGCTTTAGATGCCACCGTACCAGCCACTACTCTAGATGGATCTAATTTTGCAACAACGGCAACCTAAAATAAATGATATGAAAATAACAATTACTCTATCTATGTAGACCTAAGGTGAGAAAAGGTTATTATTATCAATAACACATCCTTTGAGAACATGATCATGTACCTGGTTTAAAAATTTCAAAAGCTGTCTTAAGCCACCTTGTATCCATATATGAAAGTTGTAAAGCTTAAAACCTGAATCCAGAGTAAAACCACTTTGACAGAGAATAATAATAATCTGGGAGATTTTTTTCCTGTTTTCCAATGTAGACAATTTAATTGGCTGAACTTAATGTAACACTGTGTATGCCCAAGACTGCTATAAAGTGGAGAACTGCCTGCTACGTGGGCAGGCTTCACACAGAATAACCTGCGCATTGTGCGTCTTGAGTTAGTCTTTGCAAACAGAAACTTGAAAGCTGGATGGCATTTCCACGAAGAGGGAGCTTATGCTGCTCTCTCCTCATACCGCGGCAGCAAATAAGCTTACGCTGAGCTTTAGGCTACTAGAAAGCAGCGCTTGTGGAATACGTGCATCACGACCTTCGCACCCCAACAGCAGCGCGTGGCCCTGCCTCGCTGCTAAGGGAACCAGCAGACTTGTAATTTAGCAATATCTGCAATTAGTGGAAGCCCAAACTTTCTTATTTTGCTTCTGATGGAAACAAAGCTGCTCAGATACATAGTTCACAATTTTTGCAGGGTCATGAGCAACAACATTGAGTGATACGCCACAAATAACATAATTCTTCGGTGTTTTTTTTTTTGTTTTTTTTTTTTTTTTCCTTTTAATGTCCTGTGGCAAGATCAGTATCATATTGCCTCTATATTGTGCCAGAGCCAACATTTTTTCATTGCTTATTTTCTTTGTGTTAAAATATTCAGATATAGGCCAATACTACTTTGGAAAATACAGAAAGAGCAAAATGGAGTCAGGAAACCATCTGAATGGCTAAAAACAGAAAAAAATATTTAAAATTGTGTATGATTCTTTTTGTTCCCCCATCTCTTTAACAAAATGTCGTCTTTTTATTTACAGGCTGTCAAAATATACACACTAGCTGACTTTACTAAATATCTTCCCCCCCATACAACCAATGAGCATATTTTATAAAGCAGTATTTCATTAGCGTGAAACACAGAATAAATACTCGTTAGAAAAATGTAATGAAGCTGGAACTCTACTGTCCTGGTCAAAGGCCATTCTAGAAGCGTTTTCTGCTTTGGTAAGAGAATTGGGTCAGTCAGAAGAGATCAACAGATGATGACTCTCAACCAGCCTCTTGTAAAATCTGACGCAAAACACAACGCAATTCAACCAGTAACTTAGAAAAGATGTAATAGAGTTATTACTAAAAATGCATTGACAACCTAAAATAACACTGTTAATACTGCAAAATATGTAATTGAATCAGATTATTAAAAATAAATATTAAAAAAGCATTGTTGACTGGAAATGAGCCCGAGTTCAACAGTTTAAAAAATGACTGAAATAACAGACTAATGATCCCTTAGGTTTATTTATTCCTGTTACGCTCAGCTCTTCCACAGAAGATGGCTTGGAGTGTTTGACCTCTGTTATATTTTTCTTTCGTCTTGACTTCGTACACCCAAATGCTGAAGTGAAAGCACTTATAAGGCCACAAACAGTCCATGAGGGACTAAGGAAGAATTTCACTGGCATGCACACTGTACTGGGATGGCTCATCCTGAAGCCAAAGGACATGCTGAAGATGAGGTCAAGGCTGCATCAAATACCATATTTTTAAACATAGGTAGTCCCAGGGAAAAGGCTGCTGCATCACTGCTGTTTAAATTACATGAAATAAAAAGAGTTTGAAGAGCACCTTTTCTCCCCCCCTTGTTTTCTTTTGGCTGCACATTTAGGCTGCAGTTTGTGGAATGTAAAGAATGTGAACTCCTGATTTTTCCATTTAATCTTTGGAGGAAAAACCAAGGAGATTAGATATACAAATATAAATGAAGGTAAAGTTACTCCTTCAAAAGTCAGCAGTAGAAAAAAAAATAACACTACATTTATTATGACAAATATCAGTAAGCATTTTCTGGGATGTCCTTTTTAAAATAACGTGCAAAAGTTTGACAGAGAGTTAAGTCTCTCTCTGAAGAAAAAATGTCCAAGGTTTGTAAGTTTTCAATTTAAAAAGATTTTAAATTACTTATAGATCTTGGCTGAGACTCAAGGTAGACTTAAAATTATTATAACCCCCCCCCAAAAAAAATAATCAAAGAAATGGAGAAATCACATCCAACCCAGACAAACAAGTATCTATCAATTTTCAGATATTAACAGCTTCTAGAGTGCAATTTAACATCATACTGTCCCTGTTGTCAGTTACAAAGCACGTAGGATTTATAACATGACAGAATTACTATTAAAGTCAGACCAAAAGTGCATTTTAACTTCTTCATTTATTTGCTTTCGATAGCATTGCTTTTTATCTTTCACTTAATATGACAGTATGTGCTTGTATCATTACTGTATATGAAAGTTTTATATACAGGAAGTAAAACCACCTGCTGTCGGAGTGCTTCAAGGCATTTCTCTTTTTCCTCTTCGTCACGTGCTTCTTGAAGGGCTAGTTCCTTTTTCTCCAGCAACCGTTTTTCTAGTAATGCTTGTCTAAACTTTACCCTGCAAAACAGCATAGATACAAATGGAAAAAGCATTGGTCAAATGCAATTTTAAATTTCTGTTATGATATTTCAGTTTGAAAACTAGTCTGATGTTTTCTATATCCACCTAATAGTAACATGGTGGTTCATCAAAACAGCTGAAAAATGCTAAAAATGCTTTTTCATTGAATATGTTATTTTTGATGGAGTTTTTTGGCTTGGTCTTCTGGGGAGTGGGATTTCTTAATTTGTTTTTGGAGGGTTGTTTTGTTTGGATTTGGTTTTCTTAAACAACTTGGCAAACCTTTCAGATTTCATTTCTAGAACGCAGGTTTTCTCTAGCATGCTTTATATAGCCCTGTTACTTTTTTTCCCCGTTTTCTTTGCCAAGAAGAAATGTTCTCTGACATCTGTGTATGGAAGAACTCTTTCCTATAACCCTCTCCATTAACAGAAACACATCACTTCCAATCTCGATACGGGAAAGAAGCAAGAAAACTTGAGAATTACGTCCTCCTTCAAAAGGAAGAAACTAGAGGTTAGCACAAATAAACCTGAAACTGCCTGTGGCAATATTTCTGCTGGTCGACTTTTTGCAACAGGTTTTAATAGGCATGACAGTACTTCCATGAGAGTACGTGACCATACTTCCGAATAACCCTCAGTCCACTGCCAAACCCCGTTTCTTATGAGACTGCAGGGTGCTCTTCCGTATGTCAGTTTTAGTCTTTATACAGAAGTTGCCATCACCATGTTTTGCATTCGGAGAATTATCCTCCTTTTGCCCTTCAGATTTTAATTTGCCTTTAGAGAAATGAAGAAGAGCGGGCTGCTTCAACTACAATAAACCAGGCATTTTTATTTTCTTACTCTTGAAATTGTAGTAAGCTCAAAGGAATATATAACTTGTTCTATGAACTGCAAAAAGCAGAACTAAACGTACAGTCATGCTGGTAGCTAGAAAAGACCACTCATCAATAATACAATAACAATTATCAGGGCAAATAAATTTGTCCCAAGAGAGTGGTACAAAGCTGCCGGAGGACGCCCCAGAGAGGCTTTCAGTTTCTTACTGCAGCAATTGCAGTTTAGGCAGATGAATGCTTACAGTAGTAATCTTCAGAGGTAATTTTGTTCAGGGAGGAAAGCCTAATCTTCTTCTTGTATCAAGAAAATCTAATAAAAAGCAGATACTCACATTTTTCTGAAAAACGTCAAAAACTATATTATATTGAAAAGCTTTCACTCTGCTTGAGCTGACTACTATGATACATGTTCTAAAATACTCCAGTGTTACCAAAACCAAAATTCAGTACCCTGGGAACTTCTGTAAATTACCAAGAAAGAAAACTGAGGGCACTCATCCAGGTCTCATTTCAAACACTTTGTCTCTACTGCAGAAGTCTTCATGCACAGGGGAACGTAGAGCACTGCTAGATGGAAACGTTCTATGGCATTTCCACACCCGGTTTGAATAGGTGTAAGTGATTGCCATCGGTTGCCAAAGTAACTGACGGGCAGACCAGGGCAGAGCGAGGAACGAGCATCTTGATGCAGCGTTTGTTGCTCCTAGGAAAAGGTTCATATTTTCATGACAACGTCATCTTCAGGAGACCATCATCTTGCTCATGCTGGAGAGACCGAGGCCAGTATCAACAAAGGTTAAGTTTCACTGTCAGAGGGCAGGGGCAGAGCTCTGAACTCTGCACTCAGGGAAGGCAGGGAACCTTGTAAATACATATCCAACCGTACAGGGTGTTCCTCATTTGGAACATTCCTCCAGTACTTTCTATACTTGGCTTCAAATGTTTACTTGAGCTTTATTTCAGAGTGTCCACATCCAAATAAAGTCTCTTTCACTCTATTATACTTAGTAATGTTTTAGCTACTATTTCTTCAAAGTAAACTTAATTTTATAGAAAAGCTTGAAATTAAAACCTCTTAATATTCAATTTAAGTACCACAGTATGTTACATTTTTAATAAATCAACAGCTGAAAAATGAGCTTAGCTGATTAGTTTCCGTAAAACTACCTTTCCAAACTATTGTGGGTATGTACCTGTGTAATTTTTGATAAATATATTTTCAATAAAACTATTTCAGACAGTCTCATAAATATTCAATAGGAAATAATGAGCTACTATGTTTATTATGTAAGCTTTAGCAAAACTTTTAAAAATTGTGTTATAATACAGATAGGGGTTTTTTCCCCTATATCGCTCCTTACCCTGTTGACTGTTGTCAGTTGAATAAATCTCATATAAACAGTAAAAAGCATTGCCTTAGTGGCTGAGGCGGCCTGCTTGTGTTTCTGCCCGTGAGAGGCTGCATCGATGCACAGGGTCACCAAGGCAGGAGGCAGCTGTGACAAAGCGTTCCACACGCTCATTTGAACATTTCAGAGGTAGGTACCGGTTCCCATGACACAACTGATGGGCCAGATCCTTGGCTCATTTACGCTGCAACTGCAGCCAGAGTGCTCTGGCTACGTCGAGGTGCACAGCCTAACTCAGCCCTCAGCTCTAAAGACATTCTCAAGCGTTAACAGCAGGAGCTCGAAAAAAGCTGCTGTGAGCATCGATGGCCACCAGCAGCCCCCTCGTTGCCCAGCTTTCTGAACGGCTTTAACGCCCAATTACTTGCCCGCAGTTTCTCCCGATTCTTTGTGGTTTGTGTCCCTTTAATGCGGAGCACCAGCTGGAGAGAGCGGGAGAGTTTCGGGGAGCTGGTGAGAGCTGTGCTGCAGGAAAGGGAAAATCTTGAGGTGCATGCGCTCCCAGCAAGGAACTGCTGCAGAGGGCATGGGGAGGGAGCGACGCGATACCTAAGCCCCCTCACCCCGTCAGAGGATGACGGACCTGCATGGCGAACAGCTGCCACGGCTGCTCCTGACAGCCAGCCTGTCCCTCCCGCTCCCCCACCCTGCCCGCTGAGTTCAGGCTGGGACCGGCAGCATACGGGTGGGTGCTGGGGTAAACGCCTGCCAATGTTTCCCCCCCACTGCAGAACAGGGCTGTGCCAATCTATTTCTCATAGGTAACGAGTGAAAATATTTGCACAATTTCATGGCATTTATTTCTCACCCTGCAAAATTAATGCAAAATCTATTGCTTGGGGGGGGAGCGGGGGGGAGGTGGGAAGGAACATTATTTTATGTATATCCAATCCATACTGTGCTCGGAGCAGAAATCACAGCACAATCCATTTCCCCTCTACCACGTTTCTGAATGCAGAGAGCATTGCTTATTAGGATTTTGTGTTCAACTCACTACTCTCGCCATCTTTTACTTGGTCAATATCTATGGGAACTTATATAAACTTAAGCCCCTTGGGGTTTAGTCAAGTGCTGGGCAGCCAGCTGCTCTGGAGACAACGGTTCTGAGACGTGCACGCAACTAAAACTGCAGCTACCTAGGAACTTCCAGGCCAAAAAATGAAATGTCTGATCAGTTAAATGTCTCCACTGTCAGACAGTCACTACGCAGAGGAGTTGTAGAAAGCAAACTTGGACGTAGTCACTTGAAGTTCTACATCCAGTTTCAGGTGCCTTTAATCCTTTGATCTGGTCGTAGCTCTGGCTATTCAGCATCTTGCAATTACAAAGTGAGACCTGAATAAATAGAGCACCACAGTGACTTTGTGATGATAATTTTCTTTTTTCTAATCCTGATTACTTAATTTTAAATTAATTTTAAAGGCAATTCAGGATAACAACACACCCTTTTTTATTATCTTATTGTACCTATTAGAAGCTCTATGCACTATCCAGGCCATATCTTATACTAGGAATAGTCAGTCAGCTCACGATCCAAAAACCTTTTTCTTTCCCAAAAAAGCCTGAAAACGCGTCAGATCAGAACTGTGGGACAGGTCTGTGCCATCTTTCATGATGAGTTCTGCAAAGACTCATAACCAATTTTTGTGCTGCAACAGGTGAAACGTAAGAATACTCTGAGCTCCTACAGGACTGCAGTTCTGCACTCTAAAATCGTTACGCCAGTTTCTCTGCCTTGGCTCAGTACAATACCTATTGTAAAATGCCGTACACCGTGCTTGTAGCACTACCCAATAACAGTAACATATCTCTGCTCTTCTTTGATTAATGTTTCTGAAAGCTTTGAAGATGAAAAGCATTAAGTAATTTCAAAGAATTACTCATCTCCACAAACAGTAAGCATTTTTCTTTAAACTGTTTTATTTTGTACAGCACGCCAATTCTGGCAAACATAATGCTAAGCATTTACTGACTTTTGATTCATAATAGCCCAAAGGTGTGATTATTTCCTTCCTGTATTCCTCAATGAACTGTGCCATTTCCTTATATTTTATTCTGCAACATTTATTAGCATAAGAAATGAACATTCCCCAACTGTATGGCATAGCACACAGGTTTAAAGAAAAGTCATTTTTTCCTCATCAGTTCCGCTGAAAATTCAGTAATTCAAGCATGTGTGTTTCTTTTGCTATGAGCTAAAATCATTGCAGGTATGTTTAAGGAAAGGTATAGATATATTTTTAGCAAAAGGATACAGACATTTAAATTTAGCTGTCACCAAGGTATTGTAACAAAATAATATCGAAGTAGAGTTTCTCACAGAATGCTTACAACCAAGTTTAATATTCTAATGCAAATGATATTTTAACCCTATTTTAATTACATTTCTGTTCCATGCAATTTGGTGGCACCCTTTATGGGGAGGGGCGGGGAGCAAGCCCGTGATTTGAGAGCTATTACAGCCAGACTACATACAGGGCTTTTTTATGCTCCTCTGTGACAGAGGAATTAATCTGTGAAATAAATTATTTCTTCAACAGGTCATTAAAGGCCATATTCTGCAATGAAGACTTGGCAAGGATTCATGTGTTAACAGGCTGAAGTCCTAAATTACATCAAACAACTGACGAGCATCTGCAACTGGATGCACAGTTTAAGACCCTCTAGAAGAATAATAACTTAGAGGCTGGTAAGTGCTTAATATGCTCCCCTCACTTGCTTCTCAAACAAAACAAACCTGATTAGAAATAATTTTGCAAAGTGGGAATGTAGAAGGTCTTATTACCCAGCTACAATTAAAAAAAATCATGAAGGGAGCTGGTTTTAATGTGTGTACCCTATCATGAATACAACAGTTTAGCACTTACAAAGGTCTAAAACTTTGATGGATATGATTTAATTCAGACTAACAAATAATTTGCATCCAGAATAAAATCATGATGCAACCTTGATGTACAGACTGGGGTAACTGCCAAAGAGGAAGGAAAAAAAACCCCAAACTTCTCTAGATTTATTCTAATTTAAAAAGTTGGGAGATCAAAGCAAATTAGATTATAAGAATTCCTACTGATACTCTAGGTATTCACATTTAATTTCTTTTACCTTTCTCTGTCTTTAACTGCTTGCTCAGCCATTAATTTTCTTAGTTCCTCCAGACGTTGTAGATCTCTCTCTTCCTGTTCTTGCCACTTGCGCTGTTTCTCAGCCCAGTACTTTTTCACCTAGATTTTGAACAAATGCAGTAAATAAAACAACAATCCTTTACAAGCCAAGGCAGTGAAAACAAATAAAATAAGAAAAGCATTAAGTTAAACAAAAAAATCCAATTTTGATTTTTTAAAAATAAAATTTATATTTCAGAACAGTACGGGCTAACAAAAGATTTACTAGCAGAACAGGAGGGTGTGGAGCCCCCCCAACAGAAACAGTAAAATCAGATTGTAGATACCAATTTGAATATAATTTTCAATTGCAAACTAAAGATACCACTTTCATTTGCTCCTTGCTTTCCTACGCTGCTGTCAGAACCTTCAACTATGCTACTCAAGTGAGTGAACATTCCCTGAGTTAAAGTGACCGGGGTTAGCTCCAACGGCTGGATGCACACCAGCCCAGCCCGTTTCGGCTGAGGTGGGGAGCCTGCTGAGGAACAGGAAGAACACGAGGGGGCTGCACGTAAGTACGAAGCTTTCCCAAAGCTGAGGGAGAAAGGCAGGCCTCAAGCAAGACGTTAAAACCTAAGCAGGGCAGCTTACCTGCAAAGATGAGGTTTTTTGGATGCAACACAAGGAATTGGGACTTAAAGTAAATACTGCTGAAGTGAAACTGAATTATTCATTTGAATAAAACCTCCAGGATTCCATTCCTAAAACCAGGGCAGTTCTTCAAAGACAACTAGTAGAATTTGCCACAAGCTTGTAATTCTCACCTGGCCATGACATACGTTACAAATCATAGAATCATTTAGATTGGAAAAGAC